>JAUEKX010366252.1:0-20004 GCA_031834005.1 Dendronotus venustus
TGGCCTGTTGCTATACCGTTGTGTTTTTGCGCAGTTGTTAGGTTGAGGAGATCTTTGATACCAGCGGAAAGTTCGATATTTTTCGGTCTTAGAAATTTTGCCATACCAGCAGATATTTTTTGGATTAGTCGGGTTGGTGTCGGGAAACACACGCCACGAAACCCTCCCGTTGTTGTGGTAGAGCAGGGCAACTTGCTCGTTGGTGTTTAAATGCTCATTAACGAGCAGCTCTAGATCTTCAAGGTGTAGGTTTTGCCCATGATGACGGGAACAACGATTTTTTCGTTACCTCTCTCATACGAGAAAATGGTCTTAAATATTGGAAAACTCCAGCCAGGCCAGACTTGAAGGTTGTGAAGGTCTATAGTGCCATAAAACATTTTGCATCTAATATGTGTCTCTATGTTTGTTAGAAAAACTTGCATAATTCTTTAAAGACAATGACATACGAGTATAATGAAAAAGCACACTATGCTCCTTATGGAAAGCACGATGAGTTAATGACGGAGAAAGATTTAGCAGAGCTGTATATTACAGTGCAAGATGATAACTAAAAAGCAGCTGGATTTGACATCAAAGTTCCGGATGCAATTTTTGACTTTGGTATTTACAAGTACTACAAGGCCGGAGATAGATACAATGATGCTGAGGGTGTTTTTTACTCAAAAGCTCAAGTAAACTTTTCAAAAGAGCCCATGAGACTGTGGGAGACTCAACTCAATTTTGCAGTACACTGCACAACTAGTGGATTAGATGTGTCTACTGAGCATTTGGATGCAAAACAACCTCTCGTAAAGTCTTTTTATAAATTTCACACTTATTATCACATGAGAAGGATCCTCAAGAGGATGCTGACACCGACGCCTAATGAAGATGGTTTTGACAAGTACGATAACGCGTATTCTTTAGAGGAAGTTCAACGGATAGGGGACGAATACGGTTGTAGCACGAAAAACCTCGCGATTTATAGAAACGCCGCGTATTTTGAAAGAACTGGAATTTACAGTACTCACTTTCACTACGAGCACAACAACTGGAGTCGCTGGATCATGAATTTGAGTCATGGGTTTACGAAAAACGGACTCGTAAAGATCAGCGAGTCTGTTAGAGCTTATGTTTATCTCGTTCTTACTAGTCAAGCTTCAGCAATGCATGGAATGCTAGAAAATACAGCTCAATCACTAGCTGCTCAACGACTCTTTTACGATAATTTAGAGGATGTTATCAACAAAGCAGTGTCTTTACAAGATGATATAGGAAGATACCAAAGTACGTTAAAGTACGCGAGATCCGAGCTTAACTATTCTGTAGGTAAGAGGCTGTATATGCTGCCTTCAGACATGCTGTTAAAACCTCTCAACCAAGTAATTGAAGGGTTTAACGACAAGATTGTTGTCAATACGAGTGGATTTGAGCTCGGTTTTCAAAAGCCTCATGCTGTAAAGCATAGCCCTGTGGCTGTAAAGGTAAAGCCGTCTCATCACCTCGCAGATCAGCTGCAGCAAGGACAGAGCCTAGCGACAAAGTCTCGATCTAAAGTAGGTGGACATCTTATTCACGCCCTTGGAAGACCACACACGCTCGACGATCATAACGATGAAGTACAAGTTATAATCTAGGCAATCGCTGGTCTATCGCTTTTTGCGATTTGGTGGGTACATTAAACGGTACAGCGTAAGAGTAGCGATAGACGTTAAAAACAAGTTCACGCTGATTTTTGAGAAAATTCAAAACACCAGCGATGATTGATCCGATGATCCCTGGTAATGCAGCTGCAGCTTTACCCGTTAATCTACCTAAAAGCCTCGCTAGAGCTTTTCATTTGTTTTTTACCCAATCTTTAAGTTTATTAGAATTTTTAGGAGGTGTTGAAGAACCGCTAAAAGATCCACCAGCACACGTTAGTGAAGTGACGATTGTTGAAATAATCAAACCTAATGCGGTAAGAACGGCAGTTATCGTCAACCCGCGCTCTCTAAAGACAAGTTTGAGTTTTTCGCGGAGACTGAGGTCTTCGTCTAAAATTTTTTCCACAGTTTGACGTATTCGAGAGAATTGTGAAGCGAGCTCTTTGCGGTTTTGGGATAGGATCTCTAAACGAGTAGAGCGCTCCTCTTTGAGCTCTGCAATGCGACTTTTTACTCTTTTACGAAGTTCGTCAGAGTACTCAGGGTCTTTGTCGATTTCGGCGAGCTTGCCGTATTCTTTTTTGAGGTGGACATCAATTTCTGTGAGCTTTGAAGCGTTCTTTTCTAACTCGCCTTTGATACGTGTCAAAGCTTTATCTATACCGAGAAATTCTCGCATATCCAAGTCTGTGTTTGTGCCGATAGATTTTGTAGTTTCTTCGATGATTTTATCAAGACGTTTAGGCGACAAGTCGTCCATTTCAATTTCAGTTGGCAAGTTTTCTATAATTAGTCTAGAGCACGTTTTGACTGATGCAGGAGTCTCAATTCCTAGTAAAGTATGAGCAAGAGAAGCACCTAGTCGAGCTCGTAATGTGCTCGAGGCTAAAAATTTTCCATTTGACTTTGTGACGTTTACAAATTCTCCCGGATTCTTTTCAACTTGAAAATAACCACCAGAAAGTCTAAATCTATCGTACTCTGTTATTGGGATTTTAGTAGTAAATTTTTTCTCCATATCTTGAATTTTTCCGGCAACGAGCTTGGCGCGCTGTCGAGAAAGTCTCGAACCTGAGTCGTCATCGATATAGGAGGTTTCGTTATCATAAGTATTATAACCTTCGTTATCGTAAGCTTCATCATATGTAGGAATTTCGCCCATAGGTATTACATCAATTGGATCCATTTCTTATATACAATAAATGGATATTAACCCTCGCAAAATTAACCGCGTGATGAAAGCCGAGAGAGCGCATCGGCAACACGTCGTTTTGACGCACAACCAATCGAGTATTGAACCCGACCAAACTCTCCAAGTACGGTTTCCAAACTTCGGAGAACACGATGTCATAGTATCCGGGAGCTTTTTTGTGAGTTTTTCCTTAAACCTAACTAGTACTAAAGATCCGGCAAGGAGCGTCGTACCAAATGTGGGAAGGAAAATTATCAAGACGTTCAAAATCTATTTCGAAGGCAACGAGATCTTATCAGTTAACAACCACGATGAAATCAGAACGTATATGGACTTTTGGCTATCGAGAAAAGAAAAATCAAGACGCATGTATCAGGGCATTGACGATGCCGATGCGTTGAGACTGCGGGTGGGATCTAAAGATGCAACCGCAGACGCCTACAAAACGGCGATTGCAAAAACATATAGCAACCGCTTTCGAATTCCGATCGACTATGAATTGTTAACAGACGTCGGGCCATACCACCAGGCTTGTTTGTCAGTCAAGTTGGAAATCAAACTGACCTTTAACGACGCAAAGGCGATAATTTTGGGTAGTACGGCATCTTTGGCAGCAGCAGCTGATCGAGACTACGCGTATACCGTAACCGACATTCGCACAGAGTGGGATCAGGTCACTTCTCGAAGTTTGGCCTCTTCAATGTCAAATGTATATCAAGAGGTTGGCTCTCCCCTTTACGCGGGCTTTTGAGCATCGTTTTATGACGATAAAAAAGTCCGATCCTGTCGTCAACATTTCTGTAAACGCACCATCGAAAAGTTTGTCGCATATCTTAATTCTCGCGGTAGATCCCGATGATCGAAAGCCTTTTCAACACACTGAAACGTTCAAAAATTTGGACATTACCAAGGTGAATATTGGCATTGAAGGAGTGGGAAAAGTAAACGCTTTATACGCCAGTGGAATGCAAAAAGAAAACACGTTTGACCAGATCTTAAAACTCTTTAACGAAAATGGCGTCTCTTTAGGTGAATTTTTAAGAAAAAAGTATGCGATATCCTTTGACCTGAGACCCAGCACAGACGAGAAACTTCATAGAAACGGAGCAAATCTTCAAAATACGAGTGAGGGTGTAACATTAGAGATACATCGCATAACCGGTACTGGAAATGGGCAGCTTAGACTTCACGTCTTTGTTTTTCAAGATGCGCTGCTGGGGATCGAAAATGGGAGATTTCACAGTATCGAGGCCTAGAATAAATGACATATGTAAAAGAACCACATACGGCGATCTTTTCAGGACCCACAAATTGCGGAAAAATTATGCGAGTTTTGGATCTCGTAGAGCGCGAGTATAAGCACTATTTTGAAAACGTCGTAATTTTGTGTCCAACTTTAAGATGGAATAAAACTTACTTAGAAAGGCCCTGGATATGGAAAGATGACTACGTTTTTGTGATTGAGCCAAAGGGTAACTTATTCGAACTTATTGAAAAATTGTCTTTGTTGCTTTCGGGTGAAGAAACGTTATTTATCATCGACGATATTATCGCAGACGAGACTCTCGACAAGCGGCGTCAACCTTTACTTGAGCTGGCCATTTCAGGACGGCATCGGAAACACAGCTTGTGGCTTTTGACTCAGAGTTATACAGCTCTTCCAAAAAATTTGAGGAGACAAAAAAAGCAGTTATTTGTCTGGTATCCCTCGGAAAAGTCAGATCTCAAAATGATCGACGAAGAGACTAACCTTATGAGTTCAGAAGATCTTGAGCGAGTTAAAGATAAGTTAAAAAACGAAAAACATGCGTGTCTCTACGTACGACTTGAACATCCGATAACTTTTGAAATTCTAAGCTAGTTTTGAGAGGTGTCTATCAAAACTACCTGACGGCTGTGCAGTAAAATAAATGGCGACTATAGTAACAAAACCAAAAAGCGAAGGTAGAGTTGCAGCAGGTAAGCGACTTGCCGATTATAATCGCAAGAAAAAAGAAGACTTGCTTAAGAATAAGGATCAAGTCGCAGCAAGTGATAGTTCAAGTAACCTGTCAAGTAAAGAGCAACCTATAAGTAACCTGTCAAGTTGGCAATACGCTGCTCCGGTCATTGTTTTTGTCGCTGGCGCCGGAATTTACTTTGTTTATACGCGGCGGCAGCCTCCCGCAGTGACGACGCAGAGCGACACAATGCCCAAGAATAACGACGATATTTTTCGTATGAACTGATATAATAAATGTCCGATTACACAAAAGAACTTAAAGAATCGCTCGGATTTGGGCTGATTTTCGCAATAGTAAAGCAGGAGTCGATTACCTGAGCAACGGTAAAATGCCCAGCATAATGTCTTTTGGAAAAACCGGTGCCATTGCAGCTGGTACTGACGTTGTGTACGACTACGGAAAGAGCAAAAAATGGTGGCCTTGGCTGGGCTGTAAAAATAAATGGCGACTATAGCAATGATGGCAGGAGGCGCACTTATTAATGCCCTCGCTTTTTCTGGGACAAACGCTGCTTTTTCTTTACTTGGAGATCATGGAGCTGAAATAAAGCAAGCAGAAATCGCGCTAGTTGTAGGTGGCATGACTATCTTAGGACTTTTGCGTACAACATAAAATAAATAAATGCCTCCTCCAAAGCCAGCACCTTATATCAATAGAGCCACCAAGCCATTTCGGCTTGTTGCAAAATTTGGGCCTTTTAAACCACCTCCATTGCCTGTAAAAAAATATAAACAAAGCCTGCGGCAATAAAAAAACAATGTCATCAAGTAAACTTGCGGGTTTACTTGAAGATGCTGTCTAAAATGTACACGTTTTGCCGTCGTGGTGGGGTGTAGAGTTGGCAGGTAAAACACCTGCCGACTCAACCCCCAACTCAGTTTTATATTGGCTCTCTCTTGTTTACACTTTTATATCAAACGCTGTCTCGAATAGATCTCGCGAGTCGTCATCTAAGTTAAAGTGATTTCGATAAAAATCTTGGATTATCTCTCCCTTAAAGCGACACCATCGATGAACTGCGTTTGCATCTTCACATGCGCCTAAAATTTTCATCTTGGGATAACGATTTTTCAAGTGTTTTTTATGATTCTCCAAGGCTTTACGCTGACATCGAATCGCATAAAATCGATGCTCATCTTTGCTCTTTTTGTCGACAAAGCACAAGATATTGCCAATCCCCTGTCTCCGAGGTACGTGCCGATTTGCAATCAGATCTTGCACCTCGCTTTGACGTCTCGCGATCTCCTGATTTTTAGCCCGAATTTCACCTTGAAGTCCATTATTATTAAACTCTAACTGTCTAACGAGATCCTGCGATTCTGCAAGGTCGTCGTTTAGCAAGGCTAACTGCATGTTTTTCTCCTCTACCTCTCTCTGCTTTTGCTCTTACAGAGCCGCCAGGCGATCTTTTACAACCTTTTCAACACCTTTATGACT
This sequence comes from Dendronotus venustus, assembly GCA_031834005.1. Lineage (NCBI taxonomy): Eukaryota > Metazoa > Mollusca > Gastropoda > Nudibranchia > Dendronotidae > Dendronotus > Dendronotus venustus. The sequence goes on from JAUEKX010366252.1 coordinate 6,261, forward strand.
CAGCCACTTGGTTAGCTCTACAGCTTTTGGTTTTTTTGATCTTGCAACGATTTCCAAAGCAGCGCTAAGATCGACGAAAGCATCATGATCATTTTGACACTGCAAAGGGTGGGGCGCTACCCTACCCCCTGCAGCTATTTTTGATCGAGGTTTTGTCGATATGTTTTTAAAAGTGCGTGCCACATCAACGATTTCCAAAAATCTACCAAGATCTGCACGCTTGAAAAATGGCTTGCCTGCAGCATCAGTAAAGACTTCAATTATTGCGGGTACAGCGTTAAAATAGAAACAGACATCTTTTCTTTGTAAATTAGAGCTCAACCTACAACAATATACGGTCAAGTGAACCCGCAGACTCACTTTAAAAAGTTGCTTCGCTACCACATCTGTTACACTTAATTTATTAGATCTCTAACAAACACTCACCACTTTTTTACCCAATCTGGAGGCAACTCTGTGTCTTCGGGTATTAACATGAGCTCTTCACGTACAAAAGCCCTCTGAGGGCCCTCTGCAAGGTAGTAAAGCACTCGCTGACCTGGATTTTCCACTATCTTGTCGAATCTAAAAGTATTCCAAGACCAAATCATGTCCGTTGCACGTCTTGTTTGCCCACCTTCCAGTTCTCCAGGCTGGTACAAATAACGGTAGAGTCCGTCGTCAGGTGCTACCTCTTCTCTAGAATAAGAATTATTAACTCCCGAAACCGTCTTATACAGGTGTTTAACCCACGTCTTAGAGTCCTTTGTTGGATCGTTAAGCTCTTGTGCGTCTTGAGCTTTGAATAGCCGCTGTGCAAGATATTTGTTGATATTTTCAACAAAGGCTGTAAAATTGGGATGATATTTTGTCGTTACTCGTTTTACCTTAACGTTATGATCTTGCATGAGCTTGTCTGTCTGAGACTTAAACTCGCTCCCATTGTCTACGTGCAACTCTTCAGGATACCGCAGAGGCCCCTTTTTGTAAATATCTGCAAACATTTCAGCAACATCGCTCGCTTTCTTCGTTCTCAGAGGCCTACTCGCTTTGTATCCGGAGGCAATGTCTATCACGTTCAAAACGTATTTGTAGACGTTCCCGCACAACTTGTTGTGAGGTAAATACAACAAATCTGCTTGATGAATTTTGTTTACCTTTGTAACGTAAAAATGTGCATGATCTACACGCTTTGGAGGCGGTATGTGAACTTGAAAGAGCGCTTGTTTTAAGAGCCACTGCTCGACAACTTTAAGAGGCTGTTTAGACTCTATTTTTGAGCTGCTTAATCGCTTTTCGACCTTTCCAAAGGTTCTCTAGTTGGTAATAAATTTGCGCAAGTCTGTCTGTCATTTATTGTATTGTTTTCGGCTTGTACAAATGTAAAAGAATTGTTGAGTTTATGGGGTGATAGCAACACTAGTTTTAGCCAGCATTGTAGATGCTAACGCTTCAATGCCCTGACGTTTTGTTGAATTTCAATCGAATTGACGGTAACCTGAATGTCTCTTTGGACCAGAGTCACCTGACACTGATAAATCAGCCAGACGCATTGCTAACCAATCCGCGTTATCCAACTTAACTATGGGAAAGTGCAAGTGTTACAATGTACAGGGAGCAGAGAACATGAGAGACATACAACCGCCGAGATTTAAATCTCCTTTCAGACAAACTGCGTGGGACTCGTACCCGCGACCTTGTGATTACGAACCCGCCTTCTTAACCACTCGGCCACGCTAACACATTATAAAACTATATTTTTAACCTAGTTATGTTAGATTAATTAATCGTTTCTATGGTTTCCAATCTTAATTACTTTTTTACTAATTAGTGCTTTTTTTTTCTTTCATCTCATAAAAACAACCAAAACCTGAGGCTTTTTTTCTCAAACGAGATTGTTTTTTAACACCTTAAAAACACCACTTGCGGTTTTCGGCAACTTACAGTGCGCATGGGAGCAATAATTTCAAAACATTGCCTCGTTCTTAGTAAACAAAACTGTTTACTCAACCGTTGTTATGGTCGAGTGAACACACTCTTATGAAAAGCTTATGTTGCTTTGTTTACGTAACCTCTCGCGAGCGTGTTTACGCCGTCTTGTTGGATAATCCTCTTGTCGTCGTCTCTGTTCAGAGCAATCTTGCACTTGTTCACCGTAAAGACTTCGTGCTTCTTATGCTCAAATAACATCTGCTCCCTGTACATGGTTTCGCCCTCAAAAAGAAACTTTTTGTAGTCTTCAAATGTCAAAGTCTCTGCAACAACACACTTCTTCGTGCCTTTGCAGCGCTTGTCTTCTGGCTTTTTATCGTCTAGCTTGCGGTACGCATACATCTTGGCTCTCAGCGCTACAAACTCCGTCATGACCTTACCGCCCAGCTCGTCCTTCGTCAAGCCTATGACCTTTTTATTTTTACCAATGGGCAATGGTCTGCTATCTTCTCTTGAGTAGCTGCTCGTGTCAAATCTTGCCTCTACATCTCCTGCAATGTCTCTGTAAAGGTCTTCCGTCTCTATCTCGTACACAAAACTATCAGTGTCCATGTAGCAGAGGCTTGCTTTGCTGCCGTACTTTGGTTTCATATAGTCGTAGTGAAACTCGTACATCACCGTCTTGCTCAGATCCAGAATCGCCTGCCCAAGGTACACAGGCTTGTTCATTACGACCTCTAGCTTTCCCATTTCGACGCCTATCAAATGCTCGCTAAAAAACACGCTGTTCTTAAAATTGGGCTTCATGACGTACTTTTTGTAGTTTACCTCGCTCGTTGCAAGTCTCATGTTTCTGTGATTTCTGATATTTTCCATGGTCTTACCAAACACGGCGTTGTTCATCAGCTTAAAAAAGTCCTTTTCAAACTCGTTCTTAGGCGCTTTTCGAAGCTCAGTATTCTTCATGATATAAGGTTTCAGCCAGGCACTTTGTTCAAATTTGATTGCTCGATGCACCTTTTTTAACACCAGACCGTGCTTCAGCGCCTGATTTAGCGTCTTGATGTGGACGACGTACTTTTTCTTTTTGTCGAGGTTCGGTACCAGTTTCTCCACTTTGCCGATCTTCATCTTTCTGGAAAAAATGGCAGCTCGTTATGGCTCTTATGCAGCTCCTTGGGGTACTCAACGTCAACCTCTAAGATGTATCCCTCGAGGACTTTCTTTACCAGCTTGTCGATAAATTCGGGTGTAAACTTGTCTACCTGATTGACTCATCTGAACTTGTGCGTTGGGAGTTTCTGCGTCATCGCATGGCCGTACAAATTGTTTGCATCCAGATACTGCAAAAACGTGCTGGCCTCTTTCGTGTCGTACTCAGGCATATACTTGTTGTTGGCCTTTGTATAGCGCTTTACGGCCTGTGTAATCCCACCTCTGATCCCTTTTTCAAACATTAGCAATTTATCGATATCGGTTAACAATTCGAGTTGAACCCCAGTTTCTTTCAAGGCTGCCTTCCATGACAATCCGGGAGCTGTGTAAAAATGCGCAGGATCCAACTTGTATTGCTTCAAACACGTCTCGCGAAACGTCTCAAACACGTCGGCCAGCAGCAAGACGTCGGTATTCAGGTAGGTATTATGATAGTCTCCTAACGTCTTTTGAGCCATACCGTTCCACACTTGCGTTCCACACTATGAGCACGCATTGTCTTTTTCGCTTATGTCTTTCATATTCAGCTTACTGTAAAAGACCTCTTTAAGAGGCAGCTCCGTTTCTTCAAATTTTTTCCAGCTATCCACGTACTCATACGGGTACACACCCTTGCGTCGCATGAGCTTAAAGATCTGGTCATCTTGATGAAACTCTCAGAGATTTTTGCATTGATCATCGTCCAAGTTGCTTACCAGCTTGTCTAAGCTCGACGCCATAAAGCGACAGCTGTCGATAAATCTGAGATAAACCTTTTTAATCACCTCTTTCCCATTTTTATCCGTCACGCCGGCAAGCTTGACCGGAATTGGCACGCTGAAACTGATATACTTCTCCTTGTTTTCCGCGATGACTCCAATATCGTCTTTGTTAAACTTCTTTCCAAGCTCTTTGATAAACAGGTGCGCATCGTACCCGCTCAAGTTGTGGAAAGCTATCGGTACAAAGTCCGGTATCTTATACTTTAGGTTGCAATCGTTATGTGCGGCGCCGCGATAAAGCCCCGTATAATGACAATGGTCTCTTACTTTGCGATTTTTCTTATTAAACAGTTTCATGCAAATAAGACAAGTTTCTGCTGCCTCGTGTTTTCTCTTCAACACATCTCTCATCTCAGCCATAGGTTGCTGTGGATAGAGCTCGTACAGTCGCTTAACCTCTTTTTCTATGTAGTCCACAAACTACTCTACGCAGTCTTCTCCGCGATACAGCTTCAGTGGATCTGGAACATCTCCATAAGCAAACTTGCTGTGTACACAAAATCCAGAGGGTATGTGAGTATTGATCTTCTCTGTGTACGAGGCCTTACCTCTACGCTCTGTCTTCATTCGGTTCATCTGATCATTGTACCGCTCGTCTGCAGGCTTCAAAATGCTCTCAAAGTCCGCGTAGAGCATGAAAGGTAGCTTAAATTGAGACTGTCCATCGTAAAATTTCAACCACTTTTGCCACTGCTCAGGCATCTTGACATTAACTTCAACGTGACTCGAACGGTACATAAAATGCTTGCCTCGCAGCTTGCTAATGCGTTCTGAGTGATTATCGATATCTTCGTGATGCAGTGCTGCTATGACAGCCCATTTAAAGGACTCGTTGTTGGTGTTCTTTGGGTTAAGAACAGCCTTTTTTTCTGCTATCCATTGCGGTAGCTCTATATACGAGCCACCTCGAGTCAGCTGGAGCTTGTGAAAGTCAATATCCAAATGCATGACGTGATCTATGGTAAAGCCGCTCTCAGGTAAAGCAGGATGCTCGACTTGAGTCGCGCAAACATACCTTTTAGTAGCTCTTCTACGTTGCTACCTTGAATCACCTCCGTCATTTTGCTGTTAAAGACTTTGTCTATTTTTACTGTGTAAGTATCGTCAGATTCCAACCATTTTTGTTTTTCCTCATTGGTAAAATCTTCAAAATCATTTTCGTCCAGTGTGATGAGCATCTTTTCTTTTTTTTTGCCACATTATCCATAGATGCATTTGGACTTTTGCAGCATTCAGCACTTTGACTTGTTTCTTGATGAGGCTTGCAATTTGCGGTTTTACCATGGCAATATAGCTGTCGACGTCGGTTTTGCCTTGCCCATCTAGTCTAAAGCTCCTGTAGGCGCCGTTCATCGCCCGCTTTGCTCCGTAAGTTCAACACCTTTGACATCTTCCTTAGGTTCAGCTTGCTTCTCTACTTCAGCTTTCAAACCTAGCTTTTTCTTAACACCTTCGTATAAACCCATAACGTGGCTTTCCATTGTTGAAAAAGCGCTGCTCATCGGCTTTTTGATTGACTCGGGTACATTACCTACGAGCCAGTCGTACCATTCGTTGAGCTTGTTCTTAACAATAGATCGACTCTTCATCATCTCTTGTTGCTCAAAAACATCCATTTCTTCAGGCTTAGGGAGCATCGTTACCTTACCAAGAGACTTTTTTTGTCTAGACCTCCGAGGAGGTCTTATCGGAGTCTCTAACAAAGTAACAAGCTCTGCCTTTTTAACCTAGAATATCCTCGTAAGCTAGCCACGCTCCTTAGCAATAGCTCTCAATTCTATCACAGTTTTCATGTTCATTTTTATTATAGATGAGGAATTTAAATTCCTTTTTAAGCATTTTTGAGACATTCATTTATTATAGATTTTCAACCTCAACCAGCAACATTCTCTAGGAAATTCCCCTTTTACTCACAGTGCGCGGTTATTTTTGTGTCTCAGAAATTTTAATGGCCTCTCGGTTAGGTAAAGTACCTTTCGCTCACTTTCGGTTTCGATAGTAGGGAAAGTATCTCGATAATAGGGAAAGTACTTTCGATAGTGACGTCATTAGTTTCGTGTGTGTCGCTCACTTTTATACCGCGCGGGCGTTTTGTGGTCGCGCGGGCGTTTTGCGTGTGCATGTGCATGTCCTAGAACCCCCAATTTTTTATACTCTCTTCAAGCAATATAAAAATAATATATAAAATATTGTACAATATTACAATATATAATTTAATAAAAATAATAATAAAAACACAATAAAAATATTGTACTGTTTTTTTAATCTAATTTTACTAGTAATTTGAAGCAATTTTTTACCGTGACGTCAAATTACGTCATCAAACGGATTTTAACTCAAAACATCCCACAAGATATATATAGAATAAGCATACTTCCGAATCCTATTAAATGTTTTTGCCGTTAGTTTCACACATAATAACAAGAAAATTATTTAGTAAAGTTAAAACAAAACTAACAACTTCAACCTTTCTTCAATCGCTCTTATTATAGACATAACTACCGGCATTCTATTCAATTTCTTTCACTATTTTACCTACTATTATAAATGAATATAACGAGGTTTCAGTTTTCAGTTTATTACTAAGAATGAGATTCCACAGGAAAGGACCTCTGTATCTTATGGAAAGTCTTTTGGTTTTAAGAAGTGCTTTTGGAATTTGATAGGAATGCTGTGAATTAATGAATATTTTTCGGATAGACAATTTTTTGATCATTCCAATAATATACTTGTCTTACTCATGTCATCATTATATTAGAGTATATTTCTATGACTTTTACAAATTCGTGTAATATTAACTTTTGACAATGGTTAATGGATATTAAGTAGAGAGTATAAATGGCGGGTTCTGGCGCAATGCACACGCACGCACACGCAAAAACGCCCGCGCGACTAAAAAACGCCCGCACGACCAAAAAGTGAGCGACACACGCAAAACTAATGACGTCATAAAAAAATTGTCGACGTTCTGGCGCAATTGCACATGCACACACGCACGTATCGAAACCGAAAGTACCATCGAAACCAAAAGTGAGCAAAAGGTACTTTCCCTATTAATGACGCCATCAAAATTTCTAGCGCACAATGACGTCATCACAATTTCTGGCGCACAATGACGTCATCAAAATTTTTAGCACATACGCAAAACGCCCGCGCGACTAAAAATATCCCGCGCGGTCAAAATGACGAAACCGAAAATACTTTCCCTAACCGAAAGGTACTTTCCCTAACCTTAAAATTTCTGGCACACGACGTCATCTCGCGCATGCGCACTGTGAGTAAAAGGGAATTTCCTAGAGAATGTTGCTGGTTGAGGGTTTTTAAAGAATAAATAAAGATGTCTTGTAAAGAATGTGGTTGTACAATCCCAGGCTATTTTGAAAAGGTAAATATCATGATTTACAAAATATCAAATAGAAATTTATGAGTTATATAAAAAAACTCCCGTTTTAAAAGCTGAAATAAGAAAATTAAAAAAAAAACGTGACAAGTTGTTGAGAGAAATATTATTTATGCTAGAAGAAAAAGAATATTGGTTAAGGCGATAACTGTTAAGAGATAGATGAATTCCAATTGATTGGCGAACTTTGGAACGTCAATATGGAGAGGAAAATACCGAAGCTACAGATGAAGATTGCTAGTTGAAGATCAAAAAACCACAATAAATGATTGAATTAATTGAGGTTATGTATGGTGCCGCGAGAAATGGGAAAATCAACATTGTGAAGTTTTTTAGAGAATATATAAATTTTGATAATGCTATGTGCGTTGCCGCAGAAAATGGGAACATCAAAATTGTCAAGCTTTGTAAGGGGTGGGGAGCAATAGATTTTAACATGGCTATGTTGGCCGCGGTAGAGAATGGACACGTTGAAATTGTTAAACTATGTAAAGAGTGGGGCGCCGCGAAATTTGATGAAGCTATGTGGTTTGCGGCAAGGAATGGACACGTTAAAATTGTCAAACTATGCAAAGAGTGGGGCGCCGCGGAATTTGATGAAGCTATGTGGATTGCAATAAAAAATGGACACGTTGAAATTGTTAAACTATGTAAACAGTGGGGCGCCGCGGAATTTGATGAAGCTATGCGGGTTGCAGCGCAAGGTGGGCATATCGAAATTGTCAAACTATGCAAGGAGTAAGGGGCGACGGATTTTGGCTATGCTATGACTGAAGCTGTAATAAATGGACACGTTGGAATTGTCAAACTATGCAAGGAGTGGGGGGCGATGGATTTTGACTATAATATGACCGAAGCTGCAGAAAATGGACGCGTCGAAATTGTAAAGCTCTGTAAGGTGTGGGGTGCAACTAATTTTGACGAGGCTATGGAATATGCAGCCAAAGGAGGCTACGTTGAAATAGTAAAACTATGTAGAGAATGGCTGGGTTTTGATGATATCTACCGCGAGCTTTTTCAATATCATCACAAGCGTAAATTTTATCGAAAAGTATGGAACGACCTTTTACCTATTGCATGGCACCCCGACAGATGGTGGGACTGGTGTGTTGATGAAGAAGAAAAAGAGTTTGAGGTCGTAAACTCAAAAAAAATTTTGCTGGTTGAGCTCAAAAATTTACAATAAATGTATAAGTTTGGACAAATCGAAATTGCAAGCAAAGAGTTTAACAGCGCATATCAGGTGACCGACACCGTAGACTACAAAAAGATCCGAGTAAGCGAGGGTGTCGTCGCTAACAAGCATGACACGAGGTACACTATAGGCTACGAGACAGAGCTGGGAAAGATTGTGCCGCTCTATATATCAAGACTCCACGAGACTGTCTGTCTTCAGGTGTTAGTCGATATAACGAGAGTTCTCCATGGAAGATGGGGCTTAACGTGAGCGAAGACGAAGCTTGGGTTGGTCGATACAAAACTCTTTGGGGAAAGGTTGAAGAGTTAATGTTTCAGAAACTGACAGGAAAACCGTTGAGTAACGGCAAGTACGTCAACCCAATGTTGATCACATGGGATGACGAAATTCGAACTAGATTTAGAGGTGCGTCATGGAGCAAACCAGAAGATATCGGTGCTTGCTACGCAACGGGGGTCTTGAAGGTTGGAAGCGTTTATAGACAAGGAGATAACTACTACCTTCAAGTCTTTTTGAAAGAGGGCAAGTATAGGGAAAAAGACACGAGCTTTGCGAGTCAACTGAGCGGCGATGAAGACAGCGGGTATGACACGGTGAACTGAGAGGCTGTTTGATCAACTGCGTTATGATAAAATGACACAGTTGACGGAAATTAAGGAGCAATTAAAAGAAGAAGCTATTACTCGACGGAAAGCAGATACCAAAAAAGCTGCGAAAAAACCAAGTTAGCGTTGAAACACAGACGGACTTTCCAATATGTTATGATTGCGGTCTAAGGCAGTATTTTGACGACTATTTGAAGTACAAGGCGAATCGTAAAGTTATTTGCGACAGCGATCTAGAGATCGACGCTGAGACAGGTGAAGTCGTAGGTATCGGAGCAGATTGCAGTAGATTGTAAAGAGGTGCTAGTTGAGTTAAGAAATATAATAAATGTCTAAACAGTGTGAAAAAAAAGGTCAAGAAAAAGGAGTGCGACACGAGACGAGTGCTACCAATGCTCAGTTTATTAAAATGTTAGAACAGTGGGAGAAGAAGGAGGAGATCAACGCAATGCTCGATTTATTAGAAATGTTTTTACAATGTAAGAAGAAAAAAGAGATCAACGCATGGTTTTTTTGGAATAATTTATATTTCTTATAAAGTAGTTACATAAACTCGAAAAAAAGTCGAATTTGTAAAGATCACCTCTTTACAAATATTTTGGCGGAAGTTCGTAGTTTAAATGGCATTGGCAGGTGGGGTATCGGAAGAAGCCGCGATTTTGCGTAAAAAATCTTGCTTTCCTTGTTCTCTACCTTGGCGCAAGATTTCTTCGCGTTGCTCTACAGTGATTGTATCAACAACGCGTTTAGAATTTGTGCGGATTTGCTCTTTGAGAATGCGATAATTTGCGACTTCTTTGAGAATGAAATGGTACTCATCGTGTGAAATGTGAGCATCTTCTATCGCCTTAGAGAACAAGCCTGAGATCGAGTAGAGCTTACATTCTGCTAAAGATTTGATTTTGTCGTTTTTTTTTTGCCTTGAATTTAAACACTCTTTGGGTTTTGTGTACAACAGTAGACCCAAGACCTAGTAAAAGCCCCGTTGATGCCAAAACAATGCTAATCGGCAATCCTACACCGCTGGTAAGAGTTGCAATACTAGCGATCTCTAGAGCTGTAATTGCCGTTATGACGGAAGTATCGCTTATCATTGTTGCATTAGTACGACGCTTACGCCGTTTAGTGAGTTTATCTCGATAGTCTACTTCGCTACGTAAGAACTTTTATACTTCATCAATATTTTTTAGTCGATAAGTCGACTTTCGTCGTTAGGAGGTGCTGTTGGAACCTCTGGATACAGTTTTTCATGGTAAAAGCTAGTCATTTATTGTAAGATGAGCAAGAAGCTGTTTGATGGGCAGATAGTTACCGTTTTCATCTTGAAGATGAAATTTTAGCTTTCTGTCGTAGTTTTTACAAAAGCTGAACGAAGAGCTCGAGGTAGTTGAAAAGATTCCGTTTGCTATTGGGATAATGGCGAGCGTCTTTGTTGACTTATTGTTAACAAAAGTATCGTCTATTTGGTCGCAGGTTAAAAATACCATCATGGTATCGGAAAAAGTGAAGGTAATTGAGGACTCTAAAAGAGGTTGACCTGTTGCTATACCGTTGTGTTTTTGCGCAGTTGTTAGGTTGAGGAGATCTTTAATACCAGCGGAAAGCTCAATGTTTTTCGGTCTTAAAAATTTTGCCATACCAGCGGATATTTTTGGATTAGTCGGGTTGGTGTCGGAAAACACACGCAACGTGACTCTCCCGTTATTATGGTAGAGCATCGCGACTTGCTCGTTGGCGTTTAAATGCTCGTTAACGAGTAGCTCTAAATCTTTAAAAGTGTAGGTTTTACCCATGATGACGGGAACAGCGATTTTTTCGTTACCTCTCTCATACGAGAAAATAGTCTTAAATGTTGGAACGCTCCAACCAGGCCATACTCGAAGGCTGTGAAGGTTTATAATACCATAGAATTTTCTGCATTTTATAGGTGTCTCTATGTTTGTTAGAAAAACTTGCATATTTCTTTTAAAGAAATGACATACGAGTTTAACGAAAAAGCGCACTACGCCCCCTATGGAAAGCACGACGAGTTAATGGCGAGAAAAGATTAGCAGAGCTGTATATTACAGTGCAAGATGATAACCAAAAATCAGCTGGATTTGACATCAAAGTTCCAGATGCAATTTTTGACCTTGGTGTTTACAAGTACTACAAGGCCGGAGATAGATACAAGGATTCTGAGGGTGTTTTCTACTCAAAAACTCAAGTAAACTTTTCAAAAGAGCCCATGAGACTGTGGGAGACTCAACTCAATCTTGCAGTACACTACGCGACTAGCGGGATTGGAGTTTCCACAGAGCATTTTAATGCGGGACAGCCTCTAGTAAAGTCTTTTTATCGGCTCCACGCCTATTATCATATAAGACGAATCCTCAAGAGGATGCTGACACCGACGCCTAGCGAGGACGGTTTTGACAAGTACGATAACGCGTATTCTTTAGAGGAAGTTCAACAGATAGGAGACGAATACGGTTGTAGCACCAAGAATCTGTCTTTGTACAAAAATGCAGCGTATTTTGAAAGGACTGGGATGTATAGTACTCATTTTCATTACGAACACAACAACTGGAGTCGTTGGATCACGAACTCGAGCCACGGTTTTACTAAAAACGGACTCGAAAAGATCAGCGAGTCTGTTAGAGCGTACCCCTACCTAGTTTTGACGTCTCAAGCCGCGGCTCGGCACGGTATATTAGGTGATAGTGCGCCATCGCTAGTGGCGCAGCGACTTTTTTACGATAACTTAGAAGACGTCATAAACAAAGCCGTCTCTCTGGAAGATGATGTGGGACGGTATCAAAGCGTATTAAAGTACGCCAGATCAAAGTTGAACTATTCAATAGGAAAAGGTCGGTACATGTTGCCTTCGGACATGCTCTTGAAACCTCTCAACCAGGTGATCAACGGCTATAACGACAAAATTGTGGTAAACACGAGCGGTTTAGAGTTAGGTTTCAAAAAGCCTCAGACTATAAAGCAAAGCCCTCTGCAGCAAGGACAGAGCCTGACAAAGTCTCGATCAGGACATCTTGTGCACGCCCTTGGAAGATCACACACGCTCGACGATCATAACAACGAAGTACAAGCTATAATCCTGGCAATCGCTAGTCTATCGCTTTTTGCGATTTGGTGGATACATTAAACGGTACATCGCGAGAGTTGCAATAGACGTCAAGAACAAGTACACATGCTCGGCAGCAGCAGTCACAACTTTTTTGAGAAAATTCAAAACGCCAGCGATTATTGATCCGATGATCCCTGGCAATGCAGCTGCAGCTTTACTCGCTAATCTACCTAAGAGTCTTGCTAGAGCTTTTAGCTTATTTTTGAGCCATTCTTTGAGTTTATTAGGATTTTTAGGAGGTGTTGGAGAACCGCTAAAAGATTCGCCAGCACCTGTTAGCGATGTAATTACGGTAGATATTATTAGACCAAGCGCTGTAAGAACGGCAGTTATTGTCAAACTGTGCTCTCTAAAGACGAGTTTGAGTTTTTCGCGGAGACTGAGGTCTCCATCGAGGATCTTTTCTACAGTTTGACGTATACGAGAGAATTGTGAAGCGAGCTCTTTACGATTTTGAGAGGCGATCTCCAAACGGGTCAAACGTTCTTCTTTAAGCTCCGCAATGCGACTTTTTACTCGTTTACGAAGCTCGTCAGAGTACTCGGGATCATCTTGAATTTCAGCGAGCTTATCTCGTTCATTCTTGAGATGCTCGTCGATTTTTGTGAGCTTTGAAGCGTTATTTTCTAACTCGCCTTTGATACGTGTTAGAGCTTTGTCTATTCCGAGAAATTCTCGCATATCTAAGTCTGTGTTAGTGCCGATAGATTTTGTAGTTTCTTCAATGATTTCATCAAGACGTTTAGGCGACAAGTCGTCCATTTCAATTTCAGTTGGTAATTTTTCTATAATTAGTCTAGAGCACGTTCTAACTGATGTAGGAGTCTCAATTCCTAGTAAAGTATGAGCAAGAGAAGCACCTAATCGAGCTCGTAATGTGCTCGAGGCTAAAAATTTTCCATTTGACTTTGTGACGTTTACATATTCTCCTGGATTCTTTTCAACTTGAAGATAACCAGCAGACAGCCTAAATCTATCGTACTCTGTTATTGGGATTTTAGTAGTAAATTTTCTTTCTAAATCTTTAATTTTTCCTTCTACGAGCTCAGCCATCTGTTGAGAAAGTCTCGAACTTTGGTTTGTCGGGTTGTCATTGATATAACTTCTTATATCATAAGTATTATAAGCTTCGTTATCGTAAGCTTCTCCGTAATCATCCATAAGAATTTCATCCGTAGGTATTGCATCAATTGGATCCATTTCTTACATAATAAACGACTGATATAAACCCCCACAAAATTAACCGCGAGATGAAAGCCGAGAGAGCGCATCGGCAACACGTCGTATTGACGCACAACCCCTCGAGCATTGGACCCGACCAAACTCTCCAAGTATGGTTTCCAAACCTCGGAGAGCACGACGTGATTGTTCCTGGAAGCTTTTTTGTAAGCTTCGCCCTAAACCTAAGCAGTAGTAAAGATCCAGCGAGAAGCGTCGTGCCAAATGTGGGAAGAAAAATCATCAAGACGTTCAAAATTTACTTTGAAGGAAACGAAGTTCTCTCGATTAACAACTATGACGAGATCATGA
>JAUEKX010367362.1:5557-16275 GCA_031834005.1 Dendronotus venustus
CACGAATTCGTCGTCTTTGAATTTGCGCCCTTCTATTTTGTTTATGGTGTGGTATTCCGCGCGGACCGGATGGTAAACCTAAGAGAAAAAGAGAACAAAAAAAACAGGTCACTTGTATTCAAAGAGGCATATATACATTTAAGTTGTGTATTTCTAGTATTAGGGGCATTGAGGGGATTCAAAACGTGCAAGTTCCTTTCAGTACCATAAGTCGGCAAGAATCTAAAAAAGATCTAATGTATAGGTGCGATGGTCAAAGAAGCAATTTTAAGCCTCTAAAACAGATTTTAACACAAAAGTCTTTATTGTGCTCACTTATTGATCTGAAACAAAGGAAATATGATTAGGGAGTGTTTTATGTGGAATTGTGTAACTGATATATTGTTTATCTCGATTAGTTGTAAAAATAACTTTCAATTGTGAAATTAGGCGGTGGTTATAATGGTAACTTCTTGCTGAAATATCCATGTTTTTTTGTGACACGTCACATGTTTTTTTTCCAAATTATTTTGGGTCATCCCAGTTTTTGTGTCACAGGAATTTTCCAAATTTGTGCCGTAGATTTTCCTAGTTTTGGTGCCGTGAGTTTTCTTTACATTTGTGCCGTGACACGTAGTTTTTGGATTCTTGCCGACGCAACGAACTTTTGAATGTAATTTGCAGAACATTTTATTTTGGATATCGTTTTTATGAAGAGGGATAAGACAAACGCACATTTAATCTAACTCTCATACGAGAAATGTTTTACGAATTTCTTAATCTCTATTATTTCACTTTATCTCTCTTAGTTCTCTCACGTTACTTTAAACCAAGTTTAAAAGTTGCATAAAATCATCTTAAAAATACATTTGACATTTTTAATGGATTTTCATGAGTAGGAACCATCTAGCTACTATACTATAAATTCTATCATGAAAAATGAAAAAAGCTAGTTTTTGTTGTCATTGTTGGCGGTTGCGTTGTTAGACATGTGATAGAAATGTTATTTCAATCTATTTTGCTTCGTTAGCCCTTCATTAGCTTTGCTACCGCAGCACCTTCAAGTTCGCTCAGTACGATAACCTTTGAAAAAAATATCTCGTTTTGTTTGTTAATAACGTTACGTCACGGAAAGAATATGAGAGTTGATTTATTGTATTTTTATTTTGTTAAGTGTTATAATTGTTATTGCGTTAATTGTCTCCGTTTTCTCGTTAGTATTTGTTGTCCCTGGTGATTGTTCCTGACTGTTTGCGTAATTAACATATGCTTTGTCAACTTTTTTCGTTTACTATTTACATGAGAGTTGTGTACAGTCGACGCAAATAAGGTTGTTCGCCGTGCTTTTAGTAAATTTATCTTATAATTCTTATCTATTCGTTGTTTTGTATTCAGTTTTTATATTACTTTTGTATTTTTTTTTGTGTGTTTCTTAGCCCAATAGGCTCAGACATTTTCATTATTTTTCTTGTTCGTTTTCTTGTATTTTTCAGTAGGTTTTCTATTTTGTATGTTTGTATTGTTTCCTTAATATAGCAATTATCCTATGTTGAAGATTTGTTAAAAGCGTTTTTGTCTTTGCGTCTGCTATACCGTGTATAAATTTCTGCATATTGCGAAGTGTTATTAAAATCAATTCCTCGTTTCTTAGCATACATACACATACATATACACAAGTGACAGCTCTTTTTGCCGTCGTAATTTATGCTTTGCCGTCGTAATTTTTTGCTTTGCCGACGTAACTAAATTTAAAGTGTTGATCTATCCTAGCCAAAGTTTTTACGGTGGCCCTGAGGGGTCAAAGGTTCGCAATTAGTTTTAATGTTTCATACAGTTTGTCAAACTTTATTTTGAGAAATGATCTTCCCGATATTTTGCTAACGCTTTAGATAAAAGAAAAAATGGTGACGGCAAAAACAGAATTCCGTCGTAAATTCAGAGTTGATCGTTTTATCAACTTCTACTTTAACTTCGTATGTGAATGTGTCGAACGTTTTGTTTGTTGATGATGTAGTGTTGTTATTTGTTATATCTATGAATCGCTGGTAATGATCTCAATACATTCTTTTGCTTTTGCTTGCTATACAGTCATGTAGGGAATAGGAGAGGGGGATTTTCTGACAA
The DNA here is from genome assembly GCA_031834005.1 of Dendronotus venustus. NCBI lineage: Eukaryota > Metazoa > Mollusca > Gastropoda > Nudibranchia > Dendronotidae > Dendronotus > Dendronotus venustus. Next base: position 7,661 of record JAUEKX010367362.1, read on the forward strand.
GTGGTTATTTTTCTATGAACAAATTCATTTATACAATGGTTTTGTTTGTAGTTCGTATGAGATTGTTAGAAGTTATTTTTACAACAAATCGAGCTAATCGATACCATTAGGGAGTGCTTTAGAATGGAAGTGTGTAATTTGAGTATGTATTTCCTTTGTTTTAAATCAATAATAAATACTTTTTGGGCTTTCCTGTTAAAAAGTTATTATAACCATTCAATGCCACTCAACTTGTCCCAATAGACTCGTAAATTTCACATTTTCATGAGACTAAAATAAAAAAATATAAATGTAATCTTACCTGCATACCGGATATTCGCACACCCAAACTGCGAGCTGTCGTTAGGTCAGCTTTTCGTTGTTTTCTTTTTTGTTTTTCTTTCGTCTGGCGATCTCCAAAACCGCGCGTCCCCATTTTGAGATCTACAGCGCATGGAAATGTAAACTTTCGGGAGACGTCTTCTAACAACATGAATTCTTATAAAATGATTAAGGAATTATGAAGCTCAATTAAAAAACAAACAAATAAAGACATATTCTCTCCGTCCGAAATGTAAAGCAAGTGAACGAAAGCATAATTTGGTGAGTTTTGAACTTCAAATATAAAAATGATTATTAGTTTGACCACATAACGAACAGAGGTAATTATTGCAGTTCTGTAAACAGTCAAATGTACAAGATGGCAAGCCAACTAAAGCATCACAGTAAGCTTGAGTTCTGTCCTTATAATTATACTATACCGAGGCTGTTTTAAGATATTTAAGGTTTAATTGTTTCAATGCGTGCTATCAATTCCTTGGACTTTCGCGCTGCACTAGCCTGGAATCATCACCCATAGACTTAAAACATGAGACATCCTTGTCTAAGTTCAAAAGTAAACTGAAAGGTTACTAAATATACTGCAAATGCAAAAGGAGCAACTAAATGACTTGACTTTGTGTTTATGATTTTAAATGTATGTTGGAATTTATTAATACTTGTACTATTTTTATTTACTTCAACGTTAAACAAAAAATAAATAAAATAAATAAACCAACCCGGACTAAAAATATGCGCAACTGGATTCTATACGCCTACTTGTCCAGAGTTAGTGGATTTATTGTTAGGCTATTATAAGTCGTTCTCTTTTAATCTTTTGTTTATCTATTATCAAAAATCTATTGTGTATTGTTTTTTTACATCAATTCTGGACATGTCTCTCTATACAGGGAGCGATTAAAAATATTGCTTATGTTATGGAATCGTATATCAATTTTTTTATTCTTTTTTACGTATACACTGTTTTGAATCAAAGGTGTATTGTAAATGAAACTGTTGCCCCTTAAAATATAGACGATATAGTAGCATAAATGTTATCTCAGTGTGAATACAATTAAGCTCCGACTGTTTATTTGGCACCTAATGAATAGGTAGTAAAAACAGCAGATAATTCGTAGGAGTGGCTTATGCTTGTCATCATCGAGTTAAAGTTAAGCCGAACGTTGTTTTAATTGCCTACTTTGTGGTTATGATGTACATTTAAAACAACTGGATCAAATGAAATGAGGACAGTATAAAGACAGAAGGTATGATGGTAAGTACCATCTCTCTAATCAAATAATGCTTATAAATACTATAAATAATGAAATCTGAAAACATTTTAAGAGTCGGTGAGCACGTGTGTAGGAGCACAACAGGTTTTGTCTGAGAAACACGATATGATAATCATCTTCCCTATCTCCATCGCAGATGTTGCCGACTCTCTAAATCTGCCTCTGGGAAGGAGATACAAAGTATTAAAATTAGTCTAGACTAATGACATTCTATAAGCACAGTGGATTAAATACGAAGGTACTGCATTGAAAGCCTTTCTCTATGTTCCCTACTGTTTTGTTTTCTTTACCATCTTGACTCAAAATTGATTATGTGAGGAGGCTGTCAAAATAGTATAAAATTAGTCAACATGGTGTGGAATGCGAAAAGTAAAGTTTTTTTAAATTAACTTTTTAGTTATTCAGTAACCAGTTCAGTTGGACCAAGTCAAGCCAAGTAATTGGACCAAGTCAAGAACATTATAGTATTAGAACAGCTTTTTTTAATATTAAGTTGATTTGGGTGATTGGTATTAAATTTTAGCCTTTTAGGATGTCGCAAATTTTATATTAATATTGGGTTCTGGATTAAAGCCTGCGAAGAGGTTCATTAAACTCTAGCAAATGACTTGCACCTTCATATTATTTATATACTTCTAATGTAATTTTGATAAACAACTTTTGTTTGAGAGTTTGTTCCTCAGTTATTAATTAATTTCTTATCTACATCTCAACTTTAAGTGGAGGAAATAAAATTACATAGAAGTATGTTAAGCGGATAAATTACAAACTTATAATTGCCACACAAATTGCCAAACTTTAAATATGTGATAAAAATGGTTTGTGTATGATGTGGCTTGTGTGTGTGTGTGTGTCACATTGTTGATTCTTATATTTTTGACAACCTATACCATGTTGAAGTCGAAATTTGTAAAATAAAATTCGTAAAAGTTCTAAAGCTCGAAATTATTTAAGTAGGATGTTGATAAACATGAAAAGGATACTTTCATATCTTTTATCATCGATGCTTTGTTGAAGCTGTTTCATTACTCGTTCTTTAATTTTTAAATTTCCTAAAAGTAATAAGAAAGAAGAAATTACAAATTGCATAACTTTAAACAAATTACATTTAATAAGATATTCTTTGAAATTCTTTATATTGTTATACGTCAATAATTCTTTACTTCGTGAAACAACAATTCTAGTTAGCACGTTGCAATTAGACATTCAGAGTGTTGATTAATTGTTAGTCAAGTTTTAGTATGTTAACAGAGGCGGATCTAGAATGTAGCAAATACATGCGAAGGAGAGTGAAAATAAAATCATCTTGTACTATTTCTCATTGTCATCGCTGTATTTTTGCTCTCCTACGCATGTATTTGCTACATTCTAGATCCGCCTCTGGTTAAGAACATAAATTTATGATAAAAAGTGCAACTTTTGTTGAAATTACGTTTATGACTTTGTTTTATGAGTATCATATCGTATCGTATACATATGATTGTAAAATGAAATGTTGACTAATTCTGGAGGACAGTTATGTCATTTACTAAATAATGTAATTACGCTATTAAAACAATATCAATTATCTGATACTAATTAGTTATTTAAAAAGAGTTGTCGTAATAAATCATGAACGCAAATAAAAATTTGATGACATTTTACATAACTGATCATCATATTTTCTGATCAAATTTTTGGAGAAATGGTTGGTATTAATAGTTAAATGATAAATGCTAAATTCAGCACATTATATATAAATTGTAGAAATTGTCATAGAAGAAAAATTGGAAAAGGTTAATATACCCTCAGAAAACATTCACAACAAAAATGTTTTGTTTGTTTTGACAATCCTATCTACCTTCAAGGATGTACAATTTGAACCTCTCTCTTTTTGTACCTAAACGCCTAAAATCTGCACTTATGTTATTGTTTTATAATGAAAGTAAAAAACCGCATTAGGTAAAGGTTACCTTTGCAAAAATAACAAGGTGTTAAGGGTACAAGCATACGCAAACTGTTTTTTTTATATATATATATAGTGTATATGATTAACCAAAAAGTTATCATAAATTGTTTTAAATTTATCATGTCATGAACTTAAAAAATTCAATTTAATAATACCTTGATCTTCTTCTAACGTCACAAAAAGGCTGAAAGAAATAATAGTATAAAACCTTATAACAAGAAGCTAATAAATAAATATTAATTACCCAGGATTCATGTCAAGAAATAAGATTCAAAATAAAATTTTGAGCTTCAACAGTTAAACAATTGAATGGTGGATAACTTATAAACGTAAAAGAAAATTAAAAGAAAGAAATATGTGATATGCTCTACAATGCATATCAATCTACAACGCTCTATAAGCCTTTTGAAAATATTTTTTTCTATTTTCTGGTTGCAAAGGGTTAAATATCAAATTTAAATATAGGCATCTTAGATTCTTTCATTTCAAAGTGTTCAAACTATTGGTTTAAAGATATAAAAAATTGTATACACACTTTGAGAAACTCTGGTTCTTTATTAATTTCATTCCTGTTATCCAGTTCTGAAATCGGCTGCTATCTTTTAAATATGAACAGTCACTTGGCAATGCAAAACACAAAATTTCGTCTTCTGCTTTGTGAAATATAACCTTGACAATACCTAAACAAAATTGTTTTAACCCTTTTATAAATTATATATATATATATGTACACATTAACAGACCGTAATATATGTTTTAGTAGGTGATGTACTGTGTGCCATGTGTCTTACATATATAGAAGATATAAAATTTGTTCACTAGTTTTTTGCCAATGACTTACATAGCAGACATAAAAAACTGTTAGAAAAATGTTTTGATGAAAGTTGGTAAAGATCCTTGGTAAACTTGGGTTATTTGGAATAAATGAACATTATATTATTATTATATTGTTTAGTTCAGTAAAGCAGCATTAGTACAATTTTATAACATAAAAAAAGCAAAATAACTAATTTCTATTAATGCGAAACATGAAATAACTCAAAATCATAAAAAACATTTTTATTTGAAAATAAAAATTTTCCTCAACTACTAAATTATATATAATAATTATATAATAGATACACTGGTAAAAACTTTAGAAAAAAAAAGTTTAAAAGTAAAGTTATATATAAACTCTTACCGTAGAATTTTGGAGTAAAACTCTTCAGATTCACGGGAAGGTTTTCATACACATATCTTTCATATTCATTGAGATGTTTTAATATCTTGTTTTTGTCATATATCAAAAACACATGATGACCGCTGACTTGATGACGAAAAAGTGTCAATTGGACTATCTTACATCCATGGTCCAACTCTTTAATAATCTCTTCACAGTACTTGGCTTTTGCCATGGGAGTTTTTGAAACATTGAGATATTTTTATTTACCTATAAAATATTATCAAATCATTTCTATACCACTCAAAGTTTCTAAAAGCAGCAATTGAAGCAAACAACTTTTTTAAATTATTAAAGAATCAAAAGTTGCATTGCAATTTTCTTTACATATTTTTGTAAGAATTTGCCCTATGAGAAACAGTCATTAAATTTAAATATAAAACATTGAAACATGTTCTTATAAAAGACAAGCATACTAAGAGTAGATGACCATGTATTCTAAGAAAAATGATGATTATGTGTTCCGCAAGAAAATTTTGCTTACTAGCAAAAATTTAATATCAAGAAAGATTCTGATAAAAACCCATTGCATACAACAGTATACAATGTAAGAAATGTAGGAAAAAAATTGGATGAAACAACACACGTTCCATTAAAATATTGGTGAGTAAATATTAATGATAGAAAAATAAAAATAATATTATTTTAATGGTATGCACTGGTATACACTGATATATAATAAATACCTTTTTGTCCAGACTTTATTATATTAGACTACCTTGTACCATCACTTGAGGTGACTTGAATTACCCTTTTACCTTATAGGTAGCAGAGTATAGTTAGTTACAAATTTTTTTTGTAGGGTGAATAAAATTACGCCGTTGAATCACTCTGTAAAAAAACAAATATAGAATAACTTATGAGGGTGATTCCAGTCACTCCTGTGATGCAAGTCAAAGTATATAATCAATAGCAGCTAATTGATTTGTTTAAAAATAAAAATATGTGATGTTTTTATCATTTCCAACCTATTTCCTTATGTTTGCATTAAAAATAAGCTTGCCAATCAATAGTAAAAACGAGGGCAAATGTTTAGAACTATAATATACATTTTCCATTATTTAGAGCTATAGCTAAGTATCGAAAAATAACCAACTCCACGTTTATTATTTTAAGCAGGAAATTTGTCTTTTTCATGAGAGTTGAAGTTGAGTTACTCTCAACACTCAAGATGAAAGCCGGCTCTGTTCTGTCGCTGTTGTTGATTATTATGACGGACCGAAAATGAATCACTTTCTTTTTCGAAATCGGTTCATAAAGTTCTACTTACACTGTAATAAAAATATATTACATATATTATGAAAATCACTTTTAAGAATAAATATCAAAATTTTAGAAGAACTTGTATCAAGAAACGCTCAAAACATCTGCTTAAAATTGATAAAACAGAAAATTTAGTGGTTACTTAGGGATAAAAAATATTAATGTTAATCGGAGTTGACTTAAAACATTTAGATAGATAGGGCTTTACATATCGATTTCCGGGATTTGTAGTACTTTGTTTACTTTCTCCGGCTCTTGCAACTGCCAGCCTTCAAGAAGCAGAAAGACGACACGACGCCATACCATAGAAAATTTGATATTCGAGAAAAAAAGTACTTAATACTTTTCTCTTTCATGGAGAATTTTCAATTTCTTATTTCTACTTATTATGACACAAACTCGCATTGCTAGATCACACGGGGAATTTTGAGCAGAAATTTTTCTTTCCATTTCCATTGTTGAAATTTGAAACCGTCTCTTATATATTATGAAAAGAGTAGGATATTTCTTCTTATCAAAAGAATTAGATTCTGATAATACAAAATCGCATTTAGAAAAGATTGTATCGTTACTTCACTTGGTTTGACTTGCACCAAGGAGGTAACTTGAATCGCCCTTCTCTATTCCAGTAAAAGCAATTGGTTATTTTAAAATTATTCTTTTATAGGGTGATTATAGTCATCCTGTTAAATCACCCTATAAAAACACAATTAATCTAGTCAATTCAAGTGATTCAGGTCACCCCCTTGATGTAAGTCATCTCAAGTTATAGTATTCTTATATATATAGATGAGACATGGGATAAAAGTAACCTCTGAAGGTTAGCTGATATTATTTCTGAAGGTGTACTCCAAATGAAAGCATGAACAACAAACTTGACTCAAAATTTGTCTAATGTGTATATTACTAGACTTGTGTTTATTTTAGTGGAATGACAATATTGTTTCTTATATGACATATAAATACTGCTATTTGTAGGTGTTTCTTACAAGGTATAAGGTACTCAAACATATGGTATTTGAAATGTCCCTTGTGGGTATCAATTAAATTTGTAGGATATATATCTGTTTAGCAGATTTTTAAATTAATATAGCTGATGACTGTGAAATACAAGAAACTTGAAGTACTATATTATTGATTTTTTTCTCTACTTGCTTGTTGTTCTAAAGCTATTTGAGGACACAAAATAGGTTTTGAAAATAGAAACTTTATGTTGTAACTCATAAAGTATGTTTATTTTACAAAATGTTATGGCATGTACATAACCTTTTTATTATATCTTTTTATTTTTCATTGAAAAAAATTGCTCCTTTAAATCATGTTATGCAAACCTTGGAATGTTTTATTTACCATAAAAGATAAGATTTACCATAAATTCTTTTTTTAAGTATGATAAAATTATTAAAAATTCAAGTTGTATAATTTTGTTTTAATTTTACTCTATTGGTCAATTCAGATCTGAATGTATATACTACATTTCCAGATAATCATTCCATCATTCATTTATCAAATTGAGACACCGACACAAAAACTTAAATCATCAAATGGAGCATATACATACTTTGTAAAATACAGCGTTATCTATCTAATAGAGATCTATATACTTCTCTTTGTTTGGCTCTAACCTCAGATATGCTATAAAAATATGGAGACAATATCTAGCTAACAATTCACAAATTCAAAAACTTTAAAAAGCTGCTATTGGAATCAAATTTTTAATACTCTATCAAAACATCTCTTTCAAGAAATCATTCTAATCATTCATTTGGTTGCAATAGAATATTCTACAAGACCGTTTCAAGGAATTTAATCTTGCTTCAACCAGGTTTGCTGTGGTGAAAAACTAATTAACAAGTCTTTTGAATTTTACCAAACAGTAAGATCATAATTACAAAAACCCTGACAAAAAAAAAGGAAAAGAACTTATGCCTTTCCTGAAAAAAAAAAAAGAAAAAAGGCGGTCACATTTGATCAGAATATAGGGCAAGCTACTGGATGGTCTCCTAAAGAACTTGAAAGTTTATTTAAATTTGTGTATGTAAATTAACATTGTATATAATTATATAGTTATATCTGAAGAAGAGAAATCGAAACATTGTACTAATAGATGCTTTCTTTTCTCTAATACATATATATATAATATTTAAGACAGAAAATATAGTTATACATATATATACTTGTTAAATAAATCTGAATTGTTCTTTCTTTTCTCATAATTCTTTTATCTACACTAAATCTTAACATGTTACTCTAAATACAAATGTGTGCAATATGGTAGTGTCAGTTTTCAAATTGTTCTCTTTCAATTCGTTTATTTTTATATGGTTTTCTTGAATAGAAAAACAAATAAGGTGATTATTTGTATTTTTGGCGTATTATGTTCATAGCCATATCATTTATAAAAAACTTTGAAAGCTTTCTAGTATTACTACTTTGTTTGGCAACATGTCATGCTTTTAAACTGAATTTTTTGATTGATGTGATTGATCATGTGTTTGAGGAATCAATCAATATTGATATGATTCAAAATTGGTTGAAAAGCTATTTATATGACATTGTATAATGTATAGTCACAATGGTGATAATGAAAAAA
>JAUEKX010368473.1:0-19999 GCA_031834005.1 Dendronotus venustus
TAAAACAATAGAATTTTAAGAATATTCTTCAGCCTGAACCAAAACATATCATTCTTATAAAAAAAAAAGCGTGTACTTAATTTGTGATTTCACCCCCAAGTTCCGAATAAAATATTTTTAAATTAATTATTTGGTATTCATTAGCTATGCACTAACGGGTACGTACAAAACTCTAAAGTTAGTAACCGATGTATTTTTTATTTCAATTTTGGGTGAAAAACACGTTGAATATTCCTCAAATTATTTTCTGGCAATCTGTGAAACGCTTCGCAACCTTTTATAACTCTCGTTTATTATATTTTATTTATAAAAAATCTGTTAGGGTTGGCATAGCAAAAATAAATATTATTATGCAACACGACCTATGTTACAGATACCTATGTTGTTACAACGTATATAAAGCATCACATTAACTTCATACGTAGGCTGGGAACACAACAAACCAGAAACACCTTATCCACCAATAGCAAAACGCAATCGAGAGCATTACGTTATTATTGACCAATACAAAAGTCGATTTCGTGCATGATCTCTTTTAACGTGATGACACTTAGGTAGAAGGAAGGGCGTTTGGTTGCATCTTTATCCCAGCACTTTCGCATTACCTCGTTGTACAATTTCTCAGGGCACATCTTTGGCTTGGGCAGTCTGTTTCCATTTTCCAGGTATCTATGCAGCTGTTAAAAAAACACAAAGAACGATACAATACACCGATCAGGAAAATTCCAACGTTTTTAGAACATTTTGGAGTGGTAATTGGTTTTAAAGATGGTTTATCAATTACAGAAAATCTTTTGCTAAAAGGAATGGAACAGAACAGAACAGAACAGAACAGAACAGAACAGAAAAGCTTCTGAGCATGTGCACGTATCATGTGAAGAGAAAATCTTCTGTTCCATTCCGTCCCAGGTTTAGGTTCAACTTTTTCTGTCTGTTCTGAACAGACACAACAAGAAATGTTTTAAAGAACCAATCGTATCTCTTGTTTCGTTTTTAATCGATGGGAGAGCTACATGCACATTTTCTAATAAATTCTTTGGATAATCTAGCCATTTTGGTACTGGGAATTAGCTAACCAAAACTCTAATATCACTTCTTCCCTTAAGGTTTTTGTTAAAAGAACCAGCTACACTTTGTTTTATTTTTACAACAACAATTAGGCTGAAGTTTTCCAAAATAAAACTATTTAAGAACAAACTGAGGCTGAGAGCTGTTTTACTGCAAGTTTTATATACCATCAACAATTATACGTTATACGTTTTAATATAGTATTTATAACTGAACTTACTGTTATAAGATAAAAAAAAAAGTGTATGAAGGCTGAAACAAAGCGTTCGTTTACGAAAAAAAAGAGAGGCTCAAATCGGTAAAAATAAGAACATTAATGAACACTGAAGCCAATTTACATGGTTGTTATAAAAAAAGTAAATTACATAATTAGATACCCTACTGAATCTCCAATATGAAAAGGATTTGTATAACTCTTCCGCAGATGACACTATACATACCTCTTCACTTTTAATGCCTTCGTACGGGAGAACTTGATGTTTTTGGTACTCTTTATTCAGCACTGTAAACAGTTCCCATAATAAAACACCAAAACTCCAATAGTCCGTCTCTATCGTGTATTTCCACTTGCCGATCGTTTCTATGGCCATCCTATGGTGAGAGGAGAAGCAATATTAAAACTCTGTCCCATGTGTACACATTCTTTTGTTATAAAGAACCTTCTACATACCTTAGGCTCATACTGCCCATTGAAAACAAACTCAAGATCAAAAACTTAAATGATGAAATTTGCAAAATGATTGATATTACTGCAATGCAAGAACCTACCATGGAAGAGGTACTTTCCTTTCTTTCTTTGATCGATAGTAGTTGTTCTCAGAAAATATACGACTCAATCCAAAGTCTGATATCTTCACCAGTTCATTCTCCATCACCAAGATGTTACGACACGCCAAGTCTCGGTGAATCACTTTCTTATTGTGCTAAAATAAAAGAATATGTTATCGTAAAGAGGTTGACAAAAAAGATTGAAAACCAAGTGGGTACAATACAAGTGTACAATAGAGCCACACAAATCCTACATTCTAAAAGCTTTCTTGGGTAAAATGTAGGGACTGTATACTAACATCGAAATTTGTTTATTGGCAGGTCTCAAAGCAGAAGCACAATGAATGAAAGGTAAAAAAAATACAAACCAGAAATTCCATGCCAGTTGCAATTTGCTTTCCATAGAATAAACAATAGCCAACACCATTGTCACCTAAATTAGCCTGTAAACAAGAATAGAATGTTAGTATTATCCGGATAACACGCAAGTGTCTTTATACGATTCAGGATCTGATATTTATTAATTTAATTATAATAGTAATAATAGAAAATTAAATCAGTTATGAATAACAAATTCAAATTCTAACAACAAAAAAGCACAAAGACTGAATGTGCTTGCAACGTTGTTCTAACGGCGTGTACTGGCTGAAGAAACGCATTTAACAAAAATAAAAGTGGTAATCGATCTAGTCTTATATTCTAGCATAAACCTGATGGTAACCTACCTTGTTTTTATAGATGTATTTATCGAGTGCACCACCTTGTGCTCTTTCCGTGATGATCGAAAACTTGTACGGATCTTTTAAATCTATAATGAAAATGGAATTTTGTAATTAAAATATTTTCTGTTTTAGCGAATTTGACGTTATTCAGCGGTATAAAGAAGTGGGTGAAGTAGAAAACTTACCGGCACATACACCATACATTTTAAGGATGTGTTTCGCACCTTCACTGATACTTTCCGAAGTTAGAATGGCCATGTTATACGCTTCTTTTCGCAGGTCCTCCAATGCTTCATCCGTCAGTGGGTTATCGTTATGTAATGTCTTTACAGCAACGTCGATCTAAGCAGAGTAGCAGGACAGAGAGAAATTAAAACCTAGTTGTGTAACTACTATTCATGAAGACAACATATTTGTTTATTAATAATATAACGATATAAAAACGGCATTGTAATGATTATTACATAAGTTATGAAAATATTTTACCTCTTTTTTGCGCTGCGTTTTAGGATCGGTAAACATCCACGTGGCTTTGTAAACTACACCAAACTGACCCTAACAATTTCATGAAAAAATAATTGGTATATTAATACATATTTAAGAAAATATCTTCTTCAAAATAATTTTTGCAGATATTTTAAAACTTTTTGCGAAAAATGGAATGGGAAAAAGTAAATTAAACAGACTGAAACATATCTTAGAGAGGTGCTTAACATGTTAAAATACAAAGAGTGAAAGATAAGGCGTTAAACCTTTCCTATCATGTCTTTCTTCTTGTCGTACTTCAAATCCTCCCTGCGTATATGTCGTTCGGTAACTCTGGGTTGCGGTTGTTGGAACAAACTAGGTTCGCCTGCAGAAGAGAACAATCCACCAGGAGAGACTGGTCCTTCTTTTTCTTCTTGGTTGTTTGAAACACAGTCACCACTGTCGTCCATCTCTTTCTTAATGTTCGTAACATTCATCGTGGGCTGACCACCGAAACTAATGACACTTTCGATTTTAGGGCCGTTATTAATATCGTGGACGCTCTTGCCAGGTTGTTGAAATGCACCGCCCCCGCCACCACCATGTTGTATGTTATTAGATTCCGCTGACCGAATTGTTTGTATAGGTGTGTACTGAGGTGCTGAGACCGCTAAACGAGGGTGTTCCGAAAACATAATGCCGGATCTACTATCGAATCGTGGTAAGCTGGGAGGTCCAGTTTGGTATTTAGAGTGCGATACGGGAGCCCGGGGAAGTGGATACGGATTCGGGTTCATTGTCAGTATGGGGACGGCTGTTGATAAACGTGGTCTATCAGGGTGTGGTTGTACGTGCATCGGAAGTATATAGCTCGAATACCCACCTACAACTTTCTTGCTGGGCCTTACTCCAGGTATGGACGATGGCGGTAGAGCATACGGACTTTGCGAGGAGTCACCCGGGTGTCCGTAAGGGAAACGGACTGACTGCACAGGCATAAATATTGACGAGATACCGTGTGGGTGGGTGGCATAAACATTTACGGTGGTTGTTACAGCAACAGAAGTATTATTTAAGTCCGGTCGAGATCCTTCAGGAGGAGCATATCCCCTCCGCGCGTCACTGAGTCTGTTGGGCGGCAATCGGCTATCTTCAAATCCTGAATCCTTGGGACTGTGGGCATGCATGTCTTGTATTCCTTGTACAACACTCTGCATTTCGGGACCTGGTATAGGCTTCCTCGCTTCATCCCCAATTTTGAGGAGCGTCGACTCACGATACTTCTTTAAATCCTCTGACGTTTTGTATGGATCCAAAGCAGGGTTTGGCTGACTTGATGGAGGCGCATGCTGAAAACTCTGGTTTCGTGATAACTCGAGTTCTGTCAACGTTTTGTAAGGATCGTAAGGCGTGTTGTTCGCATGTTTGCTGCCATTCGAGAGAAGTTCGTGAGAGTGGGCATCTTTCTTCTTTCCTTTATTAATAGTAGACGGTTTTTCGTCAAGCGATCCAACAAAAAACTTCATGGCACCCATTGCAAGCTTGTTGTTGTGAGCCGGATAAAGACGTTTATCCTGGTGCATGAGAAAGTTATCAGGTATCTTAACACCAATGTTGAAAGGGTTGGAGCCCAGTAACGCCCTTTTGGCTGCCTTCCGTGTGTTGGTTTTGTACTCATCAAACTCCTCGCGGAACGAGATACTCCGCTTGCCACGAAAACGGTCGCGCTCCATATTAATCTTCTCCTGCAGGAAGAGCCGAGTTTTGTCGTCTCTGGGGATCTCTCTTTTCACAGGCTCTGAAAAATCACGCCGAGAACTATCCGGCGAATCTGGCGGGGGCGGTTGGGGTGAACGGGGATGGCCGTCCTTCTTCGTTTGTTGTGGGATTTTTTGTGGAGGAGTCACCGCTCGAAGTGAAGGCTGATGGAGTGGTTGAACTTGACCGCGCGGTGGTTGGCTGAAGAAACGCAACGCTTGTCCGTGGATAGGCGGACCAACACGCAGGTAACCACTCGGAACGCAAAGCATTGGTTGCTTGTTTTGAGGAAGAGGTTTTGCGATGGAAGTATTATTTGTCGTGGACTGCTTGCTTGATTGGCCTGTATCGTTACCGTTTTTGCCGTTTAGATGTTTCGTTTGCGACATGCCCACTAGTATAGAAGCCATCTCTAAATCTTGCTCACCTCTACGCTCGTTGCTATCCGAAGTCGAGCGGAACATCTTAGGACGAGTCGGAGAACTCGGTGCTGATTGCGAATGAGAAGCACCACTGCTGTTGCGTAGCAACGTCAAGGGAGGCGACGCCACTGATGTGACGTCAACGTCCATTCTCTCATCAGTTGTCGTGGAATTCGATGATGACAGTTCCACGGATGTTTTAGGAGATGTTGGAGTTGTTGTTGACGCACCCAAAAGTGGCTCGAACTTAGAAGAAGACTCAAAGGTGTCTGCCGAATCGTCGACACGTTGCCTAATTATTTCAATATCGTCGGGAGACTCCGCGGTGGAGGTTCTCTCTTCTTCTTCCTCTTCATCCTCCTCTGTTTTGATGTTGGCGACATCTTCTGTTTTAATGCGACTATCCAGACCGATAAAGCAACCAGCTGCTGTTGTTAGACTGTCTTTGAAATCTGTTTGTTTCGATAATTCGGACATAGACGAACTGGCTGTGGTTGAACCGTCCAAACTATAATTCGGGTCATGCGAGGACATGCTATCAATTGATCCACCGAGGTAATTTGATTGCATAGACTAAAGAAAAAACCAACAAGCTAATATAAAAAGTTTGATAATTTTATCGGGATTTAAATTTGTTGTTCTCCCCGTACTATTTTTTGCTAAAGGTTTTCAGACGTCAAAACGTTGCATTCAATATTCAAAACCGGAAAAACACTTTGGAATATCATGGAATAATTACAATGCGATTTGTGTTGTTATGTTTGATGTTGTTGCATCATTTCGTAAACGAGTTAATTATTTCACAGAAAAAAGGGAAATCAAATTTGGAGAACAGTGAAGTCTATTAAAATGGGTTTCCATTTATTTGGGAACAGGAACAGACAAAGGGACAGGATATTCGGGAAAGGGAATAATCGATTTCTGCTCAATGGGAACGGGAACGTGAAACAGAAAAAAATAATTTGATTGGCTATTTGCAAACAATAACGATGCTGCATTTGCAGAAATAATCCGATTTGGTTGCTTAACATTGGCTTTTCCCGAAAAAAAACGGACAGACATGTTCCCATGGGAAAAATAATTAAAGTGAGCATGCTCGTAATTGATGCCTTTCCCACAAAGAAAAAAAGATTAGGATATACAAAGATGTATCTCTTGTCACCTTTTTCGGTCTCATGCGATTATTTGATGCAACTGTCTCATCAGATTCCCAATCGTTTACAAAATAGATTTTCTCTTTATGGCGACTCGGTGCTATAAAAAAGAGAAAGAGAAAAGAAGAGTTGTCTCAAGAATCATCACAGATTTCGGGGCCTTCTGCAAAATGAAATCTTCCCAGAAAATCGACCCTCTTCGAAATAAACTCTTAATTACGCACGATATTATTACTGTTGTTATCGTTAAAAGTAACGAAAACTTGCGATTACTTTATAAAAGACTTCATCTACTTGCTTTATTACGATGATTATCATCACAGAGTATATTAGATTCCAAACGACTCACCCTTCCTACAAAGTTCTTCAACCAATGAATTAATCTGCTTGATAAGGAGCCGAGCCTAATATGAAATAGAAGTAAAAGAAAATGATATAGAAATAGGTTAATGATATAAGAGAATTATTGTTTTACTCAAAACATTATTTGCACGTCCATGGATTGAATCTTTTTTTTACTTATGATTGCCTCGTCGATTCCTATTCAGTAACTCTATTAGCATGGTGGCCAAAGACTTTTCCAGGGCTAGGATCAGATGAGAGACATAGTTTTCGTTCATAAATGTTTAATTAATATTTTTAATTGGAAACGTTAGTGAAGATATTATTCAATTGTTAGCTTGATGTCACCTGTAGACCTCACTAAGTTTTGAGTCAAGGGGCCAGAAAACCTTTCAATTCAAGGTTTCATATTGTGAGAGAATAACCTATAAAACATTGTAATATAGAAAATTCCAATTTTCCAGGACAAGTGGCCACACTGCACGGGACGGGATTTATTCGGGCTACGAGGCTTGGAGGGTGAGAGATATTTTCAAGTTAACAATATACATTCCTGGGAATGGATGAACGTAAGTTTCTTTAAACAATTCAAATCAAAATGAACAAGAAAACCATCTGCGAAATAAACAATAGTATCGTTTTACGAGGTTTTTAGGAGAAAGAAAACAACTTACCTCTTCATGCATATGCAAACATTGTGTGAAAATATCAAATAGTTTCTCTGGACAGAATCGCCTAAAATAGAACAATTTGAATGTAACAACATTTCCAATCGAAACAAGAAAAATAGAAAGAGACGTTTCGACTTACAGTGAGTAACAAGTATGTTTGGGAAATTTTGATAAGAATGGAAGTTGTATATGCTTACAGTATATTCATGTTGAGGTGAATAAGTGCAGGCTGTTGTGGCATTTTCAGGTGTTGACCAAAAAAACTCATTAACTAAAAATGATACGAAATGAGATTAAAAGAAAGAAAATTCAGGATTTTCAAGGTGTAGTGGCCATCCTGTAGTATATTAATCAGTTTACTACTTAAGGAAAATTGAATAAACAATACTCCAGAGTGATGAATGCTCACCAAAACATCAAAAATATCGTATTTGTTTGCAAAATACCTGTGACGAAGTGCAATTATAGAACGGTTTTTGAAGCGTGAAGAGTTGCCATATCGTAAGACCGTACGACCACACATCAGTTTTTTTAGTGAATTCTTGATTTTGCTGTAGAAAGATTTCAGGTGCAAGAAATTTGTATCTGTACAAATAAAATAAAATAAAACTTGTAGGGAAACGAGTTATCAACAATTATTGTTTTTTATTTCATAGTCGATTTGGTTTCTAGTTGAGCATTTTTTATGATCCATTTAGACAGTACTTAAAGGACTTTTCTAAGCCATTCAAATTTAATATACTGGATAATAGCAGAAAATTCAATGTGTTTTTATAACATTCTGTAATATATCTACTTAATACTAAAACAATACTGGTGCATTTAGTATAGTTTTATAACAACAGGTACCTTTTCTGGAAAATCCTTTCGTCCAGCTTTTTGAAACGTGACAACTTCCAAGTAATGCTGCAGTCACCTAGCTTGATATTTCCCGGTTCTTTCACCAAGAACTTACTGAGACGCAAATCTGCATGTATCAAATCCTAAGGATCGAATGTCGACAAGTGAAACAGTGAAACAAAATACTGTAAGTTAAAATGATAATTGGAATTTTATGGAAATTTCAACGTACCAAGGATATTTACATTCAAAACTTTCTCTAAAGACAATTCCTAGCATTTATAGAAATTACTAGTGTGAACATACATATCGTGTGATCGTAATGCTTAAAGCAATTTTGGGAGGGAGACGTGCTAATTGATGCATTACGTTGGCATTAAGGTATGCCCTTGAAATTTACAGGGATAACATCGATAGATAGATAAATAGACAGACATCAATTTTCAAAGAGGACAAGTTTATAAGTGAGGGTTGTAGTATATTTAACGATTAAACAACCTGCAAATTAGTAGACAGATTACCTATTTTAAAGGGAAATGAACTGCAAACTTTCGTACTGATGGCGAGTACTCTATCACTAACAGTGTGCCAGGAAAAACACCCTCTAAAGGAATCTCTATTAGTTTTTATATACAGTAACAAAGAAAGGAGTGTTATTGTATACCTACCATAGAATGTAAATAATAGATGGAGTCGGTTATCTGTCTCAGATACTTCAACAATTGTCCATACGTTATTTCAGTTCTAAACGAAGAATACACGATCAATATCAATGTCAATACATCATTCATAAAACATCTAAAGGTTCTCATCAGTATCGGCTAACAATAAGATAAGCACAGCTAGTATGCATAGTTTGTTATTCGGGTTATTACCCACTCAAAGACACTCACTATGGTTTGTTAGCCATTAAGCCATCATAAAACCATAATGAGAACCAAGCAAAAAGAAAACTTTGTGCAGACTACCAGTTCTATGAGTTCCAAACCGATATACATGCAATTCTATAAAGAATAATCCGGTAAGTCATGGTGAACATTTCTTGTGTTTTATTTACCTGTGATTATCCAAGTATTGATCGAGTGATCCGAGATCAAGGTATTCAAATGCGAGAAATAGGTCGTTGACTGCAGACATTCCAACAAACTGTAATATGCGCTCGTGGTTGTGTATTTGTGTTAGAACTGATGCAACGTCGTGTAACATCTAACAAATTAAAAAAAGAAAAAATTGACATTCAAAATTGAAATTTATTTTGTTCTTATAAAAAAAGGTGCATACTATGAAAATGAAAGAAAAAAAAAAAATATCTGGTTACATCTGCTTTTAATGTGGGATATCTTTTTACAATCACCATTTTCTTCTCTAAAACTTCCATCTCATATTTGAAGACGTCTCCGAAGGCGCCCTGAAATTGTTATAAACATAATCATAATAACAATAACTTAATATTGAAAGTAAAATCAACAGATTCCCATAAACAAACGCAATGGTATTAAATTGAGAGTTTTGTATGTCATACGAAAGTATTAGATGATAATATTTGGAATTACTATATGAAACATTTTCAAACTTATTCTTACAGCATAAAATTCCTAACTAAAATACCTACTAAATTTTCTATTATAAAATATATATAGCACATTCTCACCATTTTGATGTGTTCTTTTAAGATCATTTTGGATGCATCAATGAGCATCGGACGGATTATTTGATTTGGTGGGATTGCAAAGTTCCTACGACTTGGTGGTGGTGGCCTAAAGTTTATTGGGTCTGTGTAGAATGGGACTGGTCCTATGAAAGAGCAAATATATTAATTAAACTGACGACATCAAGTTTTGCAAATTTAAATCCACAATTTGCTAGTTAATTACATATGATGAAAATATTTTCATTAGCATACTGTCTGAAGTGAGATCAAGATCATGGCTAACATGAAAATATTTGCTAATGAAAATATGCTAATGAAAATATTTTCATTAGCATACTGTCTGAAGTGAGATCAAGATCATGGCTAACATGGATTGAACAATGTAATAAATATATATACAAGATTTTTTGTAAGAAATCCAAAGTTTCGTAAATGTTGATGTTGTTCTCATTTATTTTCTCATATCCCTCAATTTTTCTTTCAAAAGTTTTGAAGTTTTGCAACATAACCACTTTATGGTTTTAAAACAATGTATTTTAGGTTTTCCGCCTCTCAAACTTTTTATATAGACTGGTTTCTTATAACAAAACACGTGTCTATCATGAGACAAATGATAGAAGTAAAAATATATACCTGAATTCTTAGGTAGCACGCATTTCTTCAATGAAGCTTTAATTTCATTGAAATTTTCTTCATTCTCATAGAATTTTTGCAGTGCCTCTAAACTGGAAAACCACCTCTTACCATCCAGGTAATAACCATCCTCACCGTTAGCATTTTTTTTCCATTCTATAACAACATGTGAAAAGTCATCCTCGACTCTTATTAATGACAAGACATAAAAGTCATGTTTCAGTGTGTGTTCCCTGACGAGGTATGTGCCATGCTCTCGACTCTTCAAACTTAAGATTCGAACTGCAACTTCACGTCTAAAATTAAACGATTTTCAACAAATATTTATTAACATTGTAGGAACTTATAGCAGAAACTTAGGGTGGATTATCGCGTTAAAACCTGGGTGGTTATCACTATTATCCAGGCTAAAGGGCTAATTTAGACAATCTGATTTTCGTAATCAACATTTTTAGATGAAATTTAACGCAATGACTGAATTAGGAATTGCGAAAAGACGATGTGTTGAGAGTTTTGTTTTCAAATTTCTTGAGACCTGTAATCTTTGGTTATTATCATGTCAATTTTAAGTAGGACATGAATAAGGTACAATTTTGTAACTTGATCTTCTGATCCAGTTTTTAAGCACACTGTACTCTGAAAGCCAAACGAAAAACGATCTGACAAGGTTAGTAAATAAATCCCAATATAACCAGGTTAGAGTTTTTATTTACTTTCATTACAATTACATTTCTCCTGGTGTTGTTTGTGGTACCATCCCTATAGGAGGTGACACCTCTTAATAACATCAGGCGATACAGAAGATCAAAGAAACATGGCTAACCTTGTTAATAGTTTTTAGCTGACCCTCAGAACAGTTAGAAACGAGATTTGAATATCATGTTAAAATTTTTATAAAGTTTAGCACAATGACTAATTGGAGAGCGAGGATGATAATAAGAATGAATAGTCTACTTACTGCCCCACATAATATTTAATAATATAACTTACTCTATAGGTCCATGAAACAACATACTTTGTACAATGTCATAGGAATCTAAAAGTACAAAATTATTGGTGAAACATTGTTTTTATAAACGAAAATACAGTGTATAAAATAATAAAGTTGCTATTCATTAAATTAGACAAATGCTAACTGTATCTTTTTGCAATTTGAATTGCTAGTAGTATTTAATAAGTAATCCTTAAACCAAAATGATGTGTATTTATTTTTATATTAACTTACCATACAATACAGAGTCGTACTGATTAACCAACAACTGGCAGTAGCCCTCAATGAAACTAAATAGTGATTCAACTTGTTCTTCTGAAGTGCAATAGATCATCTAAAAAATAATTATGGTTTAGCTACCTTTTAGTTGAATAAAAATATTAATATTATAATAAATATTCTAAAATTAACAATAAAAATATAATTATTCATTCACTCATATAATTTGAATAATTTGACTCCTAGACTGTTGCAATCAAATAACTGTCCACAGTTTAAAACTTTGGTGACAAAAGATCAATAGAAATCCAAAGTCAGCTCATCAGCTTATTTACCTCTGGTGGTTCATCCCCTCTAAAAAGCATGATTTTTCGCCCTTTCTTCAGCTGGCTTTTTCTTTGTTCTTTAGCTTCCCTTTCATTGACTACTTCATTGCTTTCATCTTTTTCTTTATCAATAATCACTTCATCAGTTCTGTCTTCTAACCGATGAATAGCACTGAATGGAGATTCCCATAATGTAGTCTTTAAATAAGAAAAAAATTTATCACAACAGATTGACTTAAGTATTTAGAGGATTCAAAAGAGCCTTTACACAAAATTTTTTACCTTCAATTAAACACAGCCTTTATACCTAGCTTATTATTACTGCATTTGATAGGAAAGCCAAATACAATTGTAAAAGGATTATTAATAAATAAATATTGATCAATTAGAGCATTCCTTTTGGAAGCATTTAATTATTAACTGCTCTTACCAACACATTTCCAATGATTGCTCTTTTTAATATTTTTGTTTGTGTAATCCAGAGCTGGATATATATTGGTCTATCTCCTTCATACTAAAAATATCATAATTACAAAGGTTTATACAGTGGACAGCAGAATAAAATAACAAACTTTAAGCCTTTTTTTCCATCTATTTATTTTTTTAGAACTATGATTATCTTCTGCTACCTTCCTTATAGTATGTGGAAGATGATTCAATGTTCCACTCGATTTTGTTTAAATTGTGTTTTTTTATTGTAACTCTAGCTATGACGAGCCCCTCTGGAACTAAATAAATTATTTTATGCCATCTTTTTTCAGGTATTGTATCACTTGGTAATTGTATAAACAGGAGTTGTTATATGCTAGCTTAATTTTCATGACTGTGAACAGCACTAGTTTTCTTATTGAAACTATATATATTTTGTAGTCTAAGAATGTAAAAGTCCAACATCAAATTGGGCATGATAATTATTAACTGTTAACAATCAACTGCCTTAAAATAAAACTAATTTTATGTGTTGCCATTAAAAGTTTTTCGACTTGGTAAGAATACTTCTAGAAAGAAGAAATCTAGTTCTCCGTAAAATCAAATTTGCACCTCAAATAAACCAATTTGCTTAGCTTGTTTTTTAAAATATTTTTAGCAAATCTGTGCTATGATTCAGAACAGAAACTCTCACAGAATACATAAAATTTAAACAAGCAGTAGGCATCAAGCCCTATAATTATAGAATTGCTAGAATTTATGTTATTGTTGTGAGTTTTCAAACCTTTTTTATTGAAAAGATCTCTTCTCGGTAGTTTGGCAACAGTTCAACTTCTGTTACAAAGTCTTTATCTGGTTCTGCAACTTTTGAGAAACAATTCAGTGATTTTTCTACTTTTTGTTTACATTTTGATACATCGCGTGGATTGTCTCTGTCGTTATATTTTTTCACTATATCTTCTATGCTAAAAAATTTCCTAAAATATAAAAATAAGATAACTATTAGATTAACATATTGTTATATATTTATGTATTTGTGTTTAGGTTAAGTAAGGAAGTTAGATCTGAACATTGCATAATATCTGCAATGATAAGGCCTAATGTAAAATAAAAAAACCTTTAAAAAACTTGAAACCAACATGATGTTTCAAACATGTAGATGATTCAAACAACTACACATTAAGCTTAGAAAAAGGTTTAATGCTTTAGAACAAGACATCAATTACAGTTTGCCCAATACTACCTACAACAACCTTGTTACGTCTTGCAAAGAAGGTGCTTGCACAATGAATTGTGATAAAGAAATTGAAAAGGCATGTTCCCTGGGAATTGGCAATTCAATTGGCAATTCATAGCTGCAAAAGCTTACAACACAATTCTCTGCAAATGATGACCTCATATTAATTACCTCATTAATTAAGATTTGCAAAGAAATCACAATGATCAAAAATATTTTGACAAAACAGATCAAGTAATGATAAGATCCTCAGGCCTGATCTATTGAGGGAATAAAGGCAAAGATCTTTTCTGCAGTTCTAAGCAAAGAGCATCAACTTACATTAGCTAAATCAATAAGTTGAAGACGATCAGAGGTGAATATCACTGATGATAGCTATGCTACTGTACTGACGTGTGAATTATGCCACCATATGTTAGCATATATGTAAATGCTAAAATAAGCAGCCCTTGAGAAAACTTTGTATAGGCCAAATATTAACATATTAAACACAGTATTCAAGGAAACGATACACCCTACCAATAAGGAATTATATGGAAACATTCCTCTTAAAAGTATTATTATGAGAGAAGGCTGAGATTTTCTGGGCAATGTTAACAAAGCAAAGAGCTGTAATTCTTCACAATGTTTGCATAAGAATACCTAGTAGCCCATGTAAAACATTTGTTCATCAAATAGTGGATGATTTTAACATCAGAATAGAAGATCATTTCATATTGATAAGACAAGTTAGAAAGAGACCCTGTAAAGTGAAACAAAACACAAAATCATAAACTAAAATTATTTTATAAATGCTTAAGGGAACATACTTAAACTTAAAACTAAAACCAACACAACCATGACCAGTTTCTAATCAATCCAACCAAAACGAATAGCAGTTGGGTTGGTTTTGATGACCTACTTTGGTTTTTTAAACCACAGTTAAATATGAATTTTGCAAAGAAAACTTTAACTTTCTGTGTGTCCACAGAAAATAAAGATGGGTATGCATACTTATTATTGGTGGGTTATTTCTTCACTATATTGCAATGAAAAGTGTTTGAACAGAGGCTAGTTCTCCCATTATTTTTGTTTTTGTTTTGATCAGCCTTGCTTATCCAAATAACTATAACTCGATAGCCATAAAAAATCTACATCATTACCATTACACCATTCATATTGGTTTGGTTTTAGTTAATTCTAGGTTATTTGGTTTGGTTGGGTTCAATGGGTTCACCCTTAATTATTTGAACTGTTTGACAGTTTTTACAGCATCTATACTCACTTATATTTATTCTTCATGACATCTTTTAATGATGAAATATTTTCATCTCTGGCAATCATCATCATCTCTAAGATGACCATACGAAGTAGAATCTTCTCATTTTCTTTTCCCTCAAGTTGCTTCGCCAAACCACCAGTCTTGAAATTGTAGCGACACTGTATTGTAAATGCAAATATACAGATTTAAAAGTTAGAGTAATATTGAAAATGAGTGTAACTATGTAATTACATTATCTCAAAATAAGGCAAATATTTTATAATTAATGGTAAAATAGCTTTCCCTAGTTTAGTTTAAGTTAGCATTCAACACTATATATATATATATCAATATGTCTCTTTTTCAAGTTTCAAATGAAGTATATGTTGTTATGAAAGCAAGCATACCTGCTTAACATAGTAATGGTAAGCAATTTCATCATATTTGCGTAGTTCATTAGAAGAAAACACTTTAAACTGTAGCATCAAAACAAACTTCTTATTTCGTTGCTTGGCATGAATACTGTCCACCTTTCTTGTGTGCACCAACCAATTGCCTTCAAAACTTAATCCGAAAAATGCAGCTGTCTTTGGGTAGATCCCCATAATTCTGCATGCTTCTTTTATAACATCCTATAAAAAGCGAAACAAAAATTTTTATTAAACATAATAATTTATCATTCAAGTTCTTGCTTTGAACTTCGCGATTTGCAATGCAAATTTTAATTCCTCTTTAGCAGTACTTCATGTGAAAAACACTAAATAGAAAATAAACTAACTGACTATATGTCTGCACTCCTCATTGTTTAGTTTATTGTATTAAACAAAAAGATGTTGACACATTAACAACATGTACTCTCTGTTTAATTTATTCCTTGAGCCAGTCTTGACTAAAGAGTTATTTATATTCTTTCTTTTTAAATAATATGATCAACAAGAGAGGCCAAGTAAAAAAAACACATAAATGGACTTTTAAAAAGACAGGTGTGTCTCAACTTCTTATAAAATATTTTGAAATTGGCTGAGGAAAAGTTAGGAGCATCAAATGTCCAGTCCAAAAGAAAGAATCAAACCAAAAAGGCCACAGTAAAGAATGGGTAGAAAAAACCAGATCAGTGAAGAAAGAGAAACATCTAAAGGTGATCCACATTACATAGCTATGGTATTGGAAAGGAAGGATTCAATGCAGGAGATCACAGTTTACAGAAGTGGTATATATCAAACACTCTAATTGGAAAAGGTTTAGCAAGAATACAGGAGAAAGACAGAAAGGTTTGTATGATTTATCTTTTGAGTATTATTCTTGCATACTATAGGGAGACTTTATAATGAAGTATTCATAAACTATTTACATGGAGTTTTTTCTTTGTACATAGCTGCAAGGACAAGATTCTCAAGGTTGTACTACTTGTGTAAAAAGGAAAGATGCTATAATGATTTTTACGATAACATGATAACCCTCCAATAGAAAATGGAATGCAAGCAAGTAAATCATACAAAAACAACAGAACAGAGTTTTTTAAATTTTTAACAACTGTTAATTACTATTTAGTCTTCACAGATGGCACCACAGTTGTAAGTGTCATGGAATAAGAAATAGCTTATGTTCTGTTTATGCTGAGGAAGAAAAGTCTAAATTGTAATTTTTCAGCATCAAAACTGCTGAACACTCGATGAGCTGAAACAGTGCATGGAAGGAGCATTTCAACAGTTTTGTATCATACAAATGTACAAACAACTTTCTAATCTGAATGAAGACAGCACTTCCATTAACATCAGTCTACTTAATGGTCTTGGGGTCAAGATGAAACATTCTACTCTTATGCTAAGTTTCTGGCTTAGTACCATTCATTGTTTCAACCACTGCTTAGAACTTTGCTTGTTTTTTAAGGAAGTTGAAAACATGTTACTTAAACATTTCTCCTCGTATAGAAAGAGTCCAAAACAATTGTGAGAGTTAAAGGGATTTGGAGAAATATAACAGCAATAAGTTCAAAACCATGTGTTACTGCCGTGTGTAGGCAGCACATAGATTGTAACATTAACTCCTCTGATGAGTCTTTCTCAACTTTTCCGTACTATTGTCGTTATGGTATCGTAATTATAATTATTCCCTTAGGCATTATTTTTTAGTTTCTGTGGTTTGTTCTAAACTATATATATGTATCTTATGTAGGCATTTTTGTGTTGTATGTGATGTGTTAGTGTACAATATGTGTTTGGTGGTAATTGTGTGGTGATTTTAAACAGTGATTTAGTAAGTTTTTTCTTAGAATGTTACAATTTACATTTTTGTTATTTTTATAGTTCTTTGTTCATACTTCTTACTTTGTCCAGTATTTTTCCTCCGTATTTACTAGTTTTTTTATTTCTATTTTTAGCAAATGTAAACGGAACTGGCGTTCTGGAATCCTGTTATATGAGGATCCTTTTAGTCTTTTTGTTAAGATTAGGCCTTCACACCATGTATTATGGAACACAATAGATTTTGCACAAAGTACAAGTAATGGAATTGGTTTTGGGAAACTATGGGTTTACATGAAACATCTCGAATCACTTGCTCACACAGATAGCCAGGCTCTAAAACATGCAGAGATTCAAGAGGAAGGAAAGAATACTGACTAATGTATATATTTATAAAAAAAATTTTGGCGCAAGATTGGGGCCAAGAGAAGAAGCTGCTTTATTAAGTTATTGCAATGAAGAAAGTAGGGTGGTTCATGATCACTAATAGCAATTTAATCATGCAGAATACCTGTAATGTGTCATTGATTATGAAAGAATGAGAAATATTGAAAATATTTATCAATAAAGATATAAGGAAGGATCGCAAAAATGTTCTCTATATCACTGAACCACTTCTGATTATTCTGTTCACAATTGCAAAATTAGAAAGAGTATTCAGTAAAATGAACAGAACATACCTATAACTTCAAAAATGGTATGGAGACATAAAAATTTAAAAAAATTACATGACTGAAAAATAGAAATAAAAATGGTCTTTTTATTTTTATATGATTACTGATAAACAGTAAACATTGATAAATACAGATTAATTATAGTCATAGTCACCATTTTCCACATAATAATTGATAATCCATAACTCGATTATCAATTAGCCATGAGTAGGAACATATACCAATAAATATAAATCAACAGTTATCTATTTTTTCTCTATATAAATATATTATTGCATTAATGCTTCACCTCACAGATTCTAAATTTGATCAAGAAGCCACGAACTTCCAAATTTAACCCTTTGGACTTAAAAAAAGGAAAAAAAAGGATATTCTACCTCTTAGAAATGTTTTGTATACAAATATTCACAAATCTTTGTAAATAATGTATTTAAGTGATTTCAGTCAGGTTAAAAACAATCATGTTTTATAAAAACATAAAAAGGCAGTATCCTGAATAGCAACAAAATTTACCAGTTTATGGATAGTTCTAAATGCATAATATATAAATATATAAAATTAAAAAAATACAATTTTTAATTGATGACTACACAAGCTAATTGGTCTCTAAATTTCTTTTGGATTATTGCAAACTGTGTTCTGTCAAGTTCATGGAATGTTTAGAATTGTATCAGTTTTGTCATCAAACTACATTATTTATTAAGATAATATTAATTACAAAGCTTTTTGTTTATTTCTCTGAAATAAGTATTTAATAAAATAGCGTAAAACATTTCTGGGAAAGTCCCTTACTTTTTCATTACTTTCACTTTCTTCACTATTCTAAATGTCTTTTTATAACGTGTAAAAATAACATTAATATATTTCAAGGTACAATGAGTGCTGAACTTTATTTACTGTAGGTAATTATAATAATAAGTAATTATTATATGCTAAGAGTTAACTATTAGATGTTTAAATCTTGAATTGTTTGTCAAAGTCTTCAAATTCCAATATTGTAATACAATAGGGACTTCCCCTTAACTCAGACTAATTCTTTTTATCCCACCACATATTCAATTCAAAACCTTCAATGTAATTTAGCAAAAACAAGATAATATTATCAAAGAAAATTATTGTATACAAAACCAACCTTATAACTCAAAATTTATAGACTGACTGAGAAGGGTGTTTAAATAAAGAAACATGCAATTACATTTTAACTGTTTCAATTTTTCTAAATACCCATTGATGATGATGCTAGCCTGCTGGTAAGTAGGATATAACTGGGTTCTTTCTATCTTTATAACAAAAAAAAAATTGAGATAAAAACATTTCATGGATAAAAAAAGTAATTCAGGTATACCCTAGTTTTAAATCTGGGCGCTTTAACATGTAAATTTGGTCTTAAAAATAGTTAAAGATTGAAGAGTAGCTTGCACAATAAATGTAAGCACTATATATAAGAAAGAAATGTTTAATTGTTTTGTTAATAGAAATATCTTTTTTCTACAAAAACTTATTTTTGAAGCATATGTAGAAATAAAATATTTTCTTTTTTTGTGCATTATTCAATTTAAATAAAATTGATCATGCACATAATTTTTATTTCATATATATATATATGTTTCAAAACTATCACTCATGTATTTTGAGTAATACTCTTTCACTTTCAGACTTTTAAAATAATAAATTAGAAAATGTACCCAGTTAATTAAAGAGAATTATGTAAACTTAATAAACCCATTATTGTAAATAAAAATAAAATTCAGGGTATGAATAAGCAACTAACACTTCATATTTTGCAAACTGTATTTCAGTTTTCAGATCTTTTCTTTTTCCTTGACGAGGAGGAGATCGATGAATATTGATAAAGCTCTAGTAATAAAAGTTTAACTACTTTTGATTTTTCTTTTTGCGCCTTTTACTTTTTAACTCATTTTTACTGACTTGTAGATAGTGTATGGATGTATGGATGTATGATATGTGTATATGTATATAGGGATATGAATTTTTTTTTCTTAACCCTTTAACTGCTTTGGACGGGTATACTCGTTTTCCCGTAATGTATGATTTTTGCAAAAGATATGTATACTCGTTTTATACTTTTTTCTTCTATTTGCCGAGTTTTTATAATTGAATGGTTGCTTATTTGCCAAAGGAG
>JAUEKX010369584.1:0-19975 GCA_031834005.1 Dendronotus venustus
AAGTGTATTCGATTTTGCAACCTAAAAATGCCAGATCAATATCGCTTTTTTATCCAGACTCGTTAGTTCACAATTATAAAGATTCTAGAGCCTATTTAGGTTATATGAGATCTGCTTATTATTAATTGCTAATTAACATGTAAAAAAGAACTAAAATATCAATTATTATTTTACGTACCTCAATCGTCGAATTTCGATTGACTTTGTTTTTTTGATGTTCGAGTTGTGTTTGGCTCGTTAGTTGCTGTACTTCATCTGTAAGTTCTTTTTTCTGGTTGGTTGCAATGCTCTTTTTATTGTTAATTTCCTTTTGATGCTCTTTCTCAACCTTGAAAATAGAGATTACTATTTATTTTTAGATTTTCATCTTTATATTTCCATATTTAAATACTACAGCACAATTTTATCATGGATAAATACTTTTTCAAATAAACTTTTTCACATAATTTTTAATCCCACGGAAGATCCTTATATTTACCACTGCTGTTACTTGCATGAAACATACCTCAAACTTTGAAGCTTTTTTATCGGTGGTGCTATTCATTTCTTTTTCACCTTCCAACTTGGTGGTTAAATGCTGAACTTTAGATGTCAGGGTGTTATTCGCTACGGTTAGAACGTTTCTTTCATTTTTGTACTCCTTGAATTTTCTTTCTAACGCCTGATATTTACTTTCCATCTTAAAAAATAATTCAAGGTATGTACATTACAGGTTTCACCTCCAAAAACAATCGATGCCAGTTTTTTTTCGTTTTTTTACACTAACAAATACTCTGAAACATACCTTTTGAAACATAATTTGTGAGACTTTGCCAGGTGTATTTATTTGTTGTTCACGTTCGAGCTGAGTGGTAAACTCTTGGACTTTTTCTGTAAGATCTTTTTTCTCTTTGGCCAAAACGTTTCGTTCATCTTTTATCTCTTTCAACTCTTTTTCTAGCAACTGGTAGTTGGCATTTATCTAAAGAATATTTATTTCAAATAGTAATCAAACATGTATTACTTTGAATTGTGTAATAAAATCAATACTGAGATAATTGTTTTATTACCTTAACTGGCGGAACTTTATCGGTTTGCTTCGTTTGTTGTTTACAGTCCAGTTCCAACATTAGTTGTTGAACTTTATCTGTAAGTTCGTTCTTTTCCTTTATTAAAATGTTTCGCTCCTCTTCAATCTCCTTCAATTCTTTTTCTAGCCTCTGATGTTTGTTTTCAACCTAAGAGAAAAGAGATCATGAACAGAGCTAACAGTAAAAGCTCTTTGACTCTTAAATTAAATTAGTCTTAAATAAGCTAAGAGAGCGACGAATTTAATACTAGTTGATATGTTGTAACAATTCATTTCCGCGCATGCCCTGGAAATAATTACAGTGATTAACATTGTCGTCATAGATTGTTAATATTTTACAACATATAAAAAAATACCTCAGCGAATACTAAAGTTTTATCAGTTTCGTTATTTTGCTGTTCCCGATCCAGCTTGTTGGTTAGATGATGGATTTTATCTAGTAGTGCGTCGTATTCCTTCTTTATATCGTTGCTTTCATCTTTGGTCTCGTTCAGCTCATTTTCCAACAGCTGATTTTTGTACTCAACCTTACAAAAAATTAAAAATTTTTAATTTGAGAGGGTCCCTGCGTTGAGATGAACGAGAAATCAAGTAAGAAACACTAAGGTAAATTGATGGATCTATTAACAAAAAGTATAGTTTTAAACACACCTCAAGCTTTGAAGCTTTATCAACATTGTTGTTTTGTTGTGCACATTCCAGTCTGTCTTTAAGTTGTTGGACTATATCCGTAAGTTCTTTTTTCTCTTTGGTTAGGACGTTTTGTTCATCTTTAAGTTCTTTCAATTGCTTTTCTAACATTTGATGTTTGTTCTCAACTTTCGAAGCTTCGCTTTTTTTATTTTCTTGTTCATATGATAGGTTGCTCGTTAGTTGCTGAACTTTATTTGCAAGTTCTTTCTTCTCCTTCTTTAAAATTAATTGCTCATCTCTAATCTTCTCTGATTCTTTTTCTAACATCTGATGTTTTTTGTTAACCTTTAAAGCTTCGGTTTTGTTGTTTTGTTGCTCACAATCCAGCTTGCTCGTTAGTTGCTGGACTTTATCTCTAAGCTTGCTCTTCTGTTTGGTGAGAATGTTTCTCTCATTATTAGTCTCTGCCAATTCGTTTGCTAACATTTCAAGTCTGTTTTCAACCTTCAAAATTTCAATTTTGTTATTTTGTTGGTCATTTTCCAGTTTGTTAGTTAGTTCCTGAACTTTAACAGTAAGTTCTTTCTTCTCTTTTTTGAGATTGTTTCGTTCATTCTTAATCTCCATCAATTCGTTTGTTAACATTTGATGTCTGTTTTCGACCTTCAAAGCTTCGGCTCTGTTGCGTTGTTGCTCAGATTCTAGCTTGCTCGTTAATTGCTGGACTTTATCTGTAAGCTCGTTCTTCTCTTTGGTGAGAATGTTTCGTTTATTCTTAATCTCCATCAATTCCTCTGCTAACTTTTGATGTTTATTTTTGACCTTCGAAGCTTCTGCTTTGTTGTTTTGCTGTTCATATTCTAACTTGCTTGCTAGTTTTTGAAGTTTATTAGCAAGGTCTTTATTCTCTTCCATTAAAATGATTTGTTCGTCTTTAATATTCTTTAATTCTTTCTCTATCACGTGATGCTTGTTCTGTACCCTCGTAACTTTAGTTTTATTGCTCTGTTGTTCATCTTCAAGTTTGCTAGTTAGTTGATGAACTTTATCTGTAAGTTCTTTCTTCTCCTTGCTTATACTGTTTCGTTCATGTTTAATGTCTTTCAATTCTTTTTGAAATGTTTGGTCTTTGATTTTACTTTCCTGGAAGCAATTGAAATAATTAGATAGGTAGTGGGTATTGAAAATCGGAAAAAGAAACTCCAAATGACGGGCATA
Source organism: Dendronotus venustus (assembly GCA_031834005.1). NCBI lineage: Eukaryota > Metazoa > Mollusca > Gastropoda > Nudibranchia > Dendronotidae > Dendronotus > Dendronotus venustus. The sequence goes on from JAUEKX010369584.1 coordinate 2,921, forward strand.
CCCGAAACCTATTATTTTACCCATATACTGCAAGGAATACCGGAAAACATATTATTGTGCTTTAACATACCGCTACTCTCGAGGCTTTGTCAGTTTGACTATAATGTTGTTCCAATTCCAACTTGTTTGTTAGTTCGTGAACTTTTTGTGTAAGTTCTCTTTTTTCTTTGATAAGGGTGTTTCGTGCCTCCTTTACCACTTTCAGTTCTTTTTGTATTACCTTATTTTCCTAAAATGCAAGACCAATTTTAAGGACTAAGGGTTTTAAAGATTTCTGTGGTGGCCATAGATTGAATGAGAATGTGGATGCGGATCTAGAAAGACTACAACATATGGGAAGAAGAATGAGGAGATAATTATCTATTCTGGTGATTTTTAAATAAATGCGATTAAAAATAAAGAAGGCTTTTACCATTAACGCGCCTAGGCTTTCCAACCTGATCCAGGTTAACCCTAATCCATAATTATCCAATAAAAAAAACCTTATTAGTATCTTTAGTGTAACATCCTATGCAGATTATGAAACTTAAGAAAGCAAAGATTACATCCCCATACCTCAACTGTCAAAGCTTTATCAGTTTCGTTGTTTTGTTGTTCGAGTTTGAGCTTAGTCGCTAGTTCCTGAAAATTGTCTCTTAACTGTAGCTTCTCCTTGCTGAGGACGTTTCGTTCATAATTCAATTCGATCAATTTATTCTCTACCTTGAAATATAATTAGTAGAAAGATATATGGCAGGTAGCTAAAGATAAATATGATCTATGGATTTTGGTCTTGTGTAAAAATGGCACTACTTCATCTTGATTAAATTATTAGTGGGTTTATTTGAGCAAAGGAGGGCGCTTAATCAAATAATTACGTAACTCCATATATACATACCTCTATCTTGGAATCTTTATCAGTTCTACTATTGTTTTGTTCGCATTCCAGTTTGGTATTTAGTTGTTTTAACTCACATGCGAGTCTTTTATTTTCCTTTTTCAGGGCTATTTGTTCGTCTTTAAGATCTTCCAACTTGTTTTCTGTGCCAGATAACTTCTTTTGAAGTTTTAATGTTTCCAAATCCGTAGATTCCTTAAGATGTGACAACTTCATTTTCAATGAGGAAACAATCTGGTCACGTGATTCAATCTCGTTGCCATGATTGACGGACATCATCGTAATCTTTTGTTCGATCATTGCGCAATCATTGATCTTTTCGTTCAAATTTTTGACATTATTATTCAAGGAGAAAATTATTTCATCACGTGACTGCAATTCAATCTTGTGATTGGCTGAAAGTTTTTCTGCTTGTTGGTTGCTGACTGAGATTAATTCATTAAAACCCTCTGACTTTCTCTTGAGTGACTCTAATTCTTGATCACGTGACCGTATCTCCATTTTCTGATTGGTTAGTAAAACATTCATATTCATTTGATCTTCTGTATTTTCTTTCATTGCCTGATTGAGACTATCAAGTTTCTTTGAGAGAGAGATGACAGTTTGATCACGTGACCTTAGGTCTTCTACATGTTCAGCGATAAGCTTGTCAACCTTGTCATGTCCCACAGTAGAATCTTCCAAGTTCTTGAGCGTTTTTTTCAATTGATTTATTTTTATTTGCAAACTAGAGTTTTTTTCTTTGAGGTTCTGCATTTGGGAAGTGTTGTGCTCCATAATACTGGCTAATTCTTTCTTGTAATTATTGGTAGCGGTGTTGGACTGCTCCAAGATTTTGTCCTTCAGCTCCACCACTTCCTTCTTTAGCATGTCAATAGTAACTGATTTCATCTTGACCTCATTGTCATGGACCACGCTCATTTTGTCCATCTCCCGTTGCGTTTCTTTCATGGATTTAATTTCTACACTGCTATGCTTGGTCTTTAGACTGGCAACGTTGCGTTGGAGGTCCCTGATCTGTTCGTTTAATACAGAAATACGTTCGTTCTTCTCGTGTATTTCGTTCTGGTAGTTATGCTTAGCGCGTGAAAGTTTTTCCTGTGTTGTACTCAACTGATCTTGTATTGTTTCGGTCAATTCTTGGAGTTTGTAATGCAGGCCTTCGTTCTGTTGCTGGAGTTTGTTTTGTTGTTCTTCGTTTAGCCGATTCTGCCTGCTCAATAGCTTCTTCTCGTTTTCCAGCATCTTTAGATTCTCTTTGCATACCTCGAGCTCTTGTTTTTTGGTGGTATACTCGTCCTTGACTTTTGTGTACTTCTCCTGTAAACTTTCTATTTTCTGAGAATTTACGGATTCAATTCTAAGTCTTCGCGTTGCATTTTCAAGGCTTTGAATTTTTGCTTCTTGTTGATTTGTGGTCGTTTTCAACTTGGATTTTAACAATTCGACGTCTTGAAGTCTCTCTTCCATTTTGCGAACATCTTCTGATCGGTCCACAGCGTCACTTTTGAATTGACAGTTTTCCTCTTCAAGTTTTGTTATCTTCAATACCATCGCTCGGTTATCTCTCTCCAATTTTTCTTTCTGTGATGTTGTGTTGCTGTTTTTCTCTCTTAGCTTATTGTTCTCTTCGCGGTTAAACCTTTCGCTCGTCTCTAGTTTCACCATCTTTAAATCGTACTCCATTGTAAGACTGCCGATACGGTTCTGTAACTCTTCGCTTAGCCTAGAAGCCTCAAGATGCTGTTGTACTCTTTTTTCTATTTTCTTAGCGCATTCTACTTGTATATGCTGCACGTTCTTCTTCTCTTCATCGAGAAGCTGTTGCACCTTCTTGGCTTCCAAATTTCTCTTTTCTATTTCATCCTGTACATCTCGAGTCAACTTGCTGCATTTCTCCTGCAATAGAATGCGTTCGATTTCGCTATCGCGCTCCTTGTCTTTCAGTAGGTCTAATTCCTTCAATAGATTTCGCTTCTCGTTTTGCCAGGGAAGACCGCCATCTTGTTTCTCTTGTTGCAGCTTCTTGGTGACCAGAAGCTGGTTGTGCAAGCTCTTTCGAACATTTATGATTTCTTCTTTATAGTATTGGACTTCCTTGTAGATGTCTTCTGATTTCGTTTTGGCCTCTCGTTTATAGTTTACCACCTCGCTTTTCGCACAATTCAATTGCGACGTCAAGCTTTCCTTTTCCTGTGTCATCGCAGCAACCATGGATTCCAGTTTGATGACTTCGTCTGTGAACATTCTTTTACCCTCTATCTCGCTCCTAGCTAATTCATCAAGGTGAAACGAAAGTTCTTTATTTTCCTGCACTAGCTTCTTTACTTTATCCTCTAAGCCAATTCGGTTAGCCTGTGCCCTGCTGGCATTTTGTAGTTCCACTTTTAAATGCTCTACTTGCGTTTGATAGTCGGTTGTTGCTTCTTTCAAAACAGCTTCCATTTCGTCTCGAAGTTGGGTCTCTTCATACTGGAATAGTCGCTCCATCTCGTGTTTACGTTTTACGCAGAGTTCATGCTCCCTTGAAACAGAGTCGTGTTGTTGTCTCAACCTAAAGTAATCTTCACGAAGCTTTTCTTGGTCTTGTTGGCTCGCTTCCAACTCGGCACATTTGAATTTGTAGTCTGCTTTGAATCTCTCTTCGAGTTTGAATTTCTCCTGCTCAATGCTTTGGCATTTCTTCTCTAGTGCGATGAATTTATCGCTGACGATTGCTCTTGAGTTATCTTCGTTTCTTAATTTTTCGGTAAGCTCTTCAATTCTGGCATCATATCTCGACTTCATACTCTCAATTTCTTTGACTTGGTGCGTTAGCATAGACAGTTTCTGTTCCTTTTGTTGGATGGTGGCTTCTTTTTTCTCGAGTTTTGTTTTAGCTTGATTTAACGCGGTTTTCAATCTCTTTTCATTCTTCAGAAAATCATCAATCTTATCTTCGAATGATTTCTTTTTTTTGTCAATAAAGCTTTTGGATTGAGAAAGCTTTGAAGCTAGATCTTCGTTCTCGTGTTTGCATTGTTCCAAAGACGATATCAACTTGGTGATTTCGAGAACACTCTGGTCTTTTCGCCTCTCCATGCTCTGATAGATTCTCTTGATATTTTCTTCGTCATCAATTTTGTATCTAAGCTTTTCTTGTAACTTGTCTATCATCGTGGTTTTCTTATGTAGTTCCTCGCGAAATTCATCTAGCCTTTGTTCACAGGCACTCTTCTTCTCTTTCGAGTCCTTCCGAGCGTCGTTGTAGACCTTTTGCAAACTTTCTACCTCCTTTTTGAAATCTTTGATCATTCTGTTACGGTCCTCCAGTTTCACCAACAGATCTTCTTTCTCAATCCTAATGTTTCTTATGGCTCTCTTAGATTCACTCAATTGGCATTCCTGCTGCAATTTATTCTCCTGCCTCAACATCGCCAAGGTGTTTTCTAGTTTGGATGTTGCGTGAGATTCTGTCCTCCTCAGCTCATCTAATTGGGTTTGTAAACAATGAATGCTACTTGTTTTTTCTCGCAGTAGCACTGCCAAGTTTTCTTTTTCTTTCGCCATATCGGCAAGACGTTGCTCTTTTATTTCTTGCTGTTCAACCCAATCTTCGCTAGTCTGCATGCTTTTCTCAGTCATGACTGGGCCGACCTGGACATCCCCACATTTGCAGTCGTTTGGCGGGTCATGTGTTAGCCACCTAGAAACCTTCATATTACTGTTTTCCTGATCTTGATTTTCAGTGAGTCTTTGATTTCTGTCACCGTCGATGTCCTGGTGCATATTTTGAATGTGCGCAACAAGTTTTGATTGTGTTAAAAAGTAAGTTTTAACTTCACACAACGAACACGAGAACAAATCTGAGGTGGAGTTGATTTTATTGGGATCTAGAACAAAACTCTTTTTTTGCGACATTCTTCCCTTTTTCTTTCGCGCGCTTTTGACAAGATGGTTTTTATTGACACTTGAATGCAATTTTCTATACTGTGTTATGGGTGGATTATCTAGCGAATCTAACAATTGAACGTCTCCATGGACATTTTTCACGTGACTTCTCAATTGCTCTTTTGTCCGGAAGAATATCCGGATTTTACACAAAGTGCAAGGAAGCACTTCGATCTCAACTATATTTCCCTCGCTTTTGGCAACACTTGACATAACGGCTTCTTTGTCTTGAAGAAGAGATTTGTTGTCTATTATGGATGGGTCATCTAAATCTAACTCTTTCTCATTCCTGTGGAATGTCTCGACGTGACTTCTCAATTGGTCTTCTGTTCGAACGAATAACTGCTCTTCGCACAAAGGGCACATGAGCATTCCCAGCGAGTTTCTTTGAACATTCTTAAAATCGATTATGGAAGTTTTTGGCCTTATCCTTGTGTTAATTTGGATTTGGCCATTTTCCCCAGAGTCGACAGCTCCTATAAATAAAATATTTTAATCAGATTTTGAATCATCAAAATGTCTCTAGTTACAAAAAAATATGTGCAAAAAATATATGATACACGCAGTTAATGAAATTATACCAAACCAAGTGGTCACAAATTCGATTCTGAATTCTCTTTTCGCTGGGAAGCAAGCTTTCTTGTTTTATATAAGGCGTGAATTTCAGAGTGAAATATTATCTCAGCCAGCACATGACGTTAGAAATACGTTATTTGGACGTTGATATAACGTCAAAACGACATGCTAACAGCGTTGTTTTAACGTTTTGTACTGACTGGGAAAGCATTTGATTAGAAAAGCTAAAAAATATTCTTTAAGAAATCCTTAAAGCATATTACCAAAAGAGAAGTAATAATCTTAAGAAAAGAAAACATTATTTTAGAAAACAAGACATGTTATGATATTCGATATCATCGTCAGTTGACTAGAAAACACAAAGTGAGCCTAATTCTATTCTATCACTGTCAAAGTTTTTTTGTTTTCAATTTTTCATACATTTTTTAGATAAATTAAGCCCGGTGAAAGGACAATTTTAGTAAAGTTTTTGGTTTTTCATATCTCCATTTTAAATTCTGAGGAAGTAATTTGTAAGATAAATAATTTTCATAAAAGATTTTTATTTCTAATAGAAAACCTCTTAACTTATCAAAACTAGAAAAGGAGATTCCCTTTAACTCTTTTTCTTGTTAAGAGGGAGAGAGACAAGGACATTAGTTCCTTAGTTCTATTAGTTCAATCTGGCACACAACGTTAGAACAACGTCATTTGGACGTTGTTACGCCGGCAAAACTTGAAGATAACGTGGTATGCCGGCTGGAGAGAGAGTTTGCAGTAGAAACATTACTTTAAAATTGTTTTAACCTTATAAAGAATAGGCCTTTCAAATAGGCAATCCTCATGGGAATGGACCCCTCAAAATCTCTTCCTGGAAAAGTGAAACAAAATTTATTAACAACAATATGATAGACACATACCACCCCCTCTCCCTCCATACTCGTCAGAAAATATTCGAAAATATTCTCTTTTGTCCAACTTATGATGAGATATATATTATGATGAATAAATTTGGTATTTTTTGCGTTTGCGCAATATCGTTATTGCGCAATTTTGGCTATTGCATTGAACCTGCAAAAAGGTATTCTTCAGAATTGTGATATATCAACTTCTACTAAAGCATAAAAATGATCTGATTTGAAACAGTTGCGTTTTTTTTTTTCTTCTAAATATTCAGTTCTTCCTTCTGTCGAATTTAATTACTTTCAAAATCTCGTATTTTCTATTTTAACTATAGTTAATTTAATACCTTAAGAGTTTGACATAATCTTTTCGATTCGTTTAGTGGAAAGATAACATCCTCTAGAGAACATTTCTTATTTTGACTTTACAGCCGTTTTCTTCCGTATTTCGCGATATTTTTAGTTATGGAACTGGTAATATGCGATAATAATTTAGAATAAATAAATGATGTGATCCATTCTTTTGTTAGGAAAACAGATTTTTGAAGTTGATGAACTAGCATTCTCTTAATCGAAGCACACCTTTCTAAATTATTTTAAAACAGCATATAAAAAAGTATTAAAAATAACCGGTAACAAATATAATCGTTCCTCTGACCTTTATCTGCAACAGTGTTCTCAGTATTTGTTTGGTTATTAACGCCGTGGAACTGTTGATAATGTTCCGCCAACTCCTCTTCTCTGCTAAAAATCGAATGTTCCGGACAAATCAAACATAAGTAAGCAGCTGATAGCTTGGTTGTCAACATGTCTGACTAGTCGGTTTTGTCGTTGTCGACAATTTCACATACTTGGCAGTTTACTTTTTCTTTTTTTTATATTCATATTAAAGACTTAATTGTTATCAGTAAAAGCACGTCTTCACTCTCCGCTATATTCTCTTAAAATGAGATTTTCCTTAGAATGTTAAGTTATTGACGTCAAATAATTTTTCCCAAAACGCTTTTTGCGGGGTGACGTCATTTTACAGAAAAGCTTTTTTCGATATTTTTTTTATCAATAAAAATAAAGCAACGCAGAATGAAACGCAGGACTGACATTTTTTCGTCATGAAACAAGCGCGAATTTTTTTATAAAATAGATAAAAGCGTTTTTTATTTGGATGTTCCTCTATATATGTGAGTAAATTATTATAACTATATCATTAAGTGTGGTATAGCTAAGTTTTTATATAAATACAAAAAAAAAAATATATATATATATATATATATAATAGTGCTTAAGTTGAATATTGTTTCTATAAATAACCTGTATTAGTTTAAATAAGTTGCTTCGGGCAAATAATTTAATTATAAAGATAAAATTCAGAAGCTTCATGTTGTATTTATTATTTATTTATTTGATTAACCTGTATTAGCTTTAATAAATAGCCATAAATGTCGTTACCCATAAAATAGATTATCTCCCGGATTAATAGAAACTGTTATGTATTTAACAACACACATTTCGCACGTGTGATTTTTGGGCGGGCGGGTAGTCGGCTGCACAGTATCTGAAATTTGATATAAATTCATGAAAATAGACTTTGCAACTAAAGTAAGAAACTCATTGTCGCCACGATGTCCTGTGTACCAACCATACCGTAACCATAAGTCATCAGCGGCGAGTCTAGAAGGTTTTACACGCGCATTGGAGCGCCAAAAGAAATTTATCAGTTAAAGGAACACCACTAGACTTTTTTTTTACTCTTTTTCGCAGAGGTTTTTTGGAATCTCTTCATTAGAGCTTCTCTAAAACTCTCGAGAGTTCACGGATTGTCTTTTAGGTGTATTATAATTGTTTGTATCATGTGGCTTTTGGGATGACCTTACAACCAGCAAGCGTTGCTTTAACAAGAAATCTAGGTTGCATCTCATGGATCTTCCAATTTCTATGTTTCCAATTTTCAGCTCTGTCTATCGCAACTGTATGGAATGTTTTTTGTCTTCTCTGTGCACGAGCACCTATGATATGTCCGGCAACCAACGCTTCATGTGACCACTTTGGCGGGAGTTTCCAAATCAGCCTCGCCGCACCACGATAAACAGCCACCAAAACCAGAGTCTAGTTCTTCGTCGAGCGAATCTTCCAGTTCACAGTACTCAGGTATGTCTTCGACAGGTGCATGCGTGTATTGTTCGTACTCGGAGGTGATGTCAAGAATGTTTGCTTCAGCCTAAAACATTACAAAACTTGTCGAGAATCTCCAACACCTTCTTACTATTATAAAAACTAAAAGTTACGAATTTTGTCTGGAGATGACGAAAATCTTAATCTTTTAGCCACCAAGGTACACGTTTCCGAGTTTATTATGTTATCATTCTCTGTCTCGTTTTCACACTTTCAATTGCAAAGAAACTGTTGCACGAAAACGAGGCGGAGTAGGATAACAATCTATTCGAGAAAGATATAATAATTTCGTAACAGAAGTTTATTTCCCGTCCAAAATTTACTGGCGAATTTTGTGCTTTTTTTACTTTTAACTTTATAGCACTCCTAGTATTGGCATTGTTGTGAAAAATAAAGCTATAAGTTTTTTTTTGTATATATATACAGTACACCCCTGATAATTCGAACCTTCGTTTGACCAAGAAAATGTTATTGAATGTTCGAGTTATAAAAAAGGCTTAGTGGGGTTTGAAGGGAAAACCAAAAATATTTCGAGTTACCAAAGACAACACTATACCTCCATAAATTGCAGCTCCTCAACTCCCTGCCCGGTATACCAATGCAAGAATGCTTTCCTTCTCATCATCTTCGAGAAGCGATCTCTAGCCCGTCTCATCGTATCCTGGATCGCCGTGTTGTTGGCTATAAAGGTCGCACGGAGTTTGTGTCCGTCCATGGTGGGGACATCGCAGGCGGCCACTTTCGCGTTATGCGGGATCCACTCGACGAACGAAGAGCTGTTCTTGTTTTGAAAGCTCATAATGGTCTCGTCTAACTCGCGCATATTTGTCTGGCCGCGGTAAATCGCAGCGAACGTCAAATAGCGTCCAGAACGCGGGTCGCAGTCGCAAAGCATGTTCGACGGCTCGAACAGGTCCCGCGTTACTTCAGCAATGTCATTTTTCATGTACGGTTTGACTTCCGGGTGAACTAGAGGCGATAGACCTGTCATGTAAAAATGGAGACGCGGGAAGGGCACCATATTGACAGATAACTTTCTGACATCAGAGTTTAACTAGAAAATATTAAAAATGGAAAGTAATGTAAAACCTTTTGTTTTAAAAACTGATTAAATTTATTTTTGTACATTACTAAGATCAAGATTATAGATTTTGGTTTTTCGAATAGAATGAAGTTATTTGTATGTGAAACGTTTTTAAATAAACAGAAAATAAGTAGCAAGCCGGAAACAACTTTTAAAAACATACAGATCATTTTTGATTTTTATGTTCTATGTTCAGATTCATATAAAAACATGACGTGTTTCCACTCACCTGTCCTGGGTACCGGAGACTCGTGGTCACACCTCCTAGAGCGGACGCTATCAGACTATTAATGGTGCTGTAGTTGATTCTCTCCACCTTCAGTTTGTTCATGCATATCTTGTACAGCGCTTCGTTGTCCATACAAAACACACCGTTACTGTAATCCACTAGATACGCCAGGCTCAGTATGGTATTGTACGGTTCTACCACCACATCCGACACCGTAGTAGATGGCAGAACGCTGGCATTCATCAGCAGAATATCCGGAAACTCGTCGTACAGTCGGCACAGAAGCAACGACCCGAATCCGGACCCAGTTCCGCCGCCGACGGAGTGGGTCAGCTGGAAAGCCTGAATGCAGTCGCATATTTCGCACTCTCGTCGTATCATCTCCATGACTTGTTCTATGTATTCACCTCCCTGGGCGATGTAGCCCTTTGCCCAGTTGTTGCATGACCCATCTTGACCTGTGTGGTTTTAGAAGCGAAATATTTACCATACAAGCTGATTAATAAAAAGACATCATTTCCTTTATATTAACTGGTATTTTGAAAAAACTTATTGGTGCCTGACCCGCAAGCATTATGAAAAAGCATGATGACTGGATTACGTCACAGCTAATAAATAACATTAATTTTAAAAAAAATTGCCATATTAGGTGGCACAAAATATGAATGGTAGTTATTACTGCTTATCCCAGTTGCCTTATTTCATTTCTCATTTGCCTTCTCATGTATTATAGTTAACGATAAGCGAGACAAGACAAAAGAAAATTACGTAAAACCTATTCAACCGTTCTTACCATTCAACAGGTTATCAGGTTTGAAGAGATTTCTTAATTTGCCGCCTCGAATAGAATCTAGAACGCCCGGCTCCATGTCCACCAAAATGCTACGTGGCACAAATTGCACCTGTTCACCATGGCATGTTTCCACTTGGTTAAAGTAAACGCTATGTTTCCCACGTGGCTTTTCGATGTCTGCCAGGGGGCTTGCTTCTATCACCGATTTAGCAATTATCCCGTCTAAAGGAATCCGGTGGTCTTTACAAATGGTCTCCCAAAACTATACCGATAGAGAGAGATAGAAATAGAAGGAAATTGTCTTCAAATTTCTAGCCTACCCAGTCAACTTTAAGAGGGTTATAGCATTGTTACGGCATTGTTTTAACGTCCATACAACATCTTTTTAACATTGTTTACAGTCTCTTTATAGAAGATGACGTTGTTTAGCGTAAAATTCCAGATATAAACTATAACTCCTAAGCGTAATCTTTTTTTAGAGGAGGAAAGAGTAGAGACTTCTTAAATACATCTTGTGTTTGCTGGGGAGTTTATCTGCAACCGGAATTATTTTTTCTTTCACCAGGCATATAGTGACATATATAAAAAATAGCAAGTTCATTTTATCCTCTAGACACCTAAAAGCAGAAGCGTATTTAAAACAATAGCGCCACTAAAGCTATGCGGAGGAGAATAATATCTACAGTGTAATGAAATTCTAGGTAAGAAATGTTCTCCTTTCCAGTTTTTTACCTATGAAAACTTCCACTTTTTCGTGTCTATATTAGACGGCCATTCTAAATTAGTAAATTAGGAAATTTAGAATAAATTTTCAAAAGTACAATTAACAGATTATAAATAACTCGAGTATAACCTCTTAAGATCAGATTACCCAAATGACACATTATAACCCATCAATACTATTATTACCTTTTCACCAATTTGATTGCCACATTGACCTAGCTGTACATTTATAATCTCTCTCATACTGTCATAAAAAGAAAGAAAACAAGTCGTCAGGGCTCATCGTTATTATACGAGGCGAGTTTAGCTCATACTCAACTCTACTTTTTGCTTCACCGCACGCTGCGCTATACATACGGCGACAATTCCTAAACAATCTCTGCTATGTACTTAGGTAGATCTGCCCCAATCAGAGGCGGATCTAGAGAGACGGCAACATCTGCGAAGGAGAGTGAAAATACAACTATCTTGTAGTGTTTTTTCAGATCAACATTGCCTTTTTGCTCTCCTACGCGTGTGTTTATCTCCCGCTTTTAGAGCTAAGTCACGATAACTTACTCGACTTATGCTCGACTTTTCAATCGACTAGCGTGCCTTCATATTTGATCAAAACATCATTAGGAGACATTATTAGATTGCGAAGGATCCCTCAGAACAACCTTTTGTTGAGGTTCCCTCAGAACAACCTTTTGTTGAAGTTCCCTCAGAACAACCTTTCTCATATAAACATGATCTGTAATTAGTAGGCTTTTCTACGATTTAAAAGAGATACAGTTCAGTATCCAGCCAACAGACAATTTCAATAATTACTGTAATTATCAAACAATAATAAGTACATTAAGCAAGTTCAACAATATTGAAGTCAATTTAGGTCAATAAATATTTGTCGCATTCTACTAAATACCAATAATAACTGCAACGTTGATTGAGACTTGGAGGGGTCAGTATTTTTTCCCGAGATATTAAATCCATGAGTGTAAAAGAAATTTTGGTTGAAGTAAGTATAGCAACGTTTTACTCGTTGGTATAACTGACAATATTACTGCCATCGTAGACAGTCTTTTGAGAAACATTTAATGTCAATAATAACCAGAAAAAAAGAATACCAATTTCCATAAAGGATAGTGAAATCAAGAATTAGTTGTAAAGAAGAAAACCTCCAAAAAAAAAAATGAAAAAAAGATAAACTACTCACAACATTTCTTCCTTATTCGTATATTAAATTAAATCAGTGTCAGATAAATCATTTTGCTTTTTTTTTGCTCAATCAGTCAGTGAATCTAGTTGAGCACAGTTATATTTCCCCCGTAACAAAATAGTTTTGAAGTGGATTCATTTTTGAGTGTTTATAAGCTAAACTTTTGATTTAGTATCTTTTTCCTGATTTATCAAACTTATAGAATACAAACAAAAACAAATTTATCATAAGACTGGCTCAAAACACACATACACAATATAAATATAATGTCCCATTTTTCTTTTCTATACATTTTCTAAATTCAAAACTATAACGCTTTTGACCAGAAGTAAGCGATCAATCACCCAAAGAAGTTTTATGAAAAAAAAAACCTTGTATATTTTTATTGACTGTTGTTTATCTTTATTATAGCTTGTTTATAGTTAACTCATAGTGGAGTCTGTGTTATTCGCGTTGGGGCACAGGGGGAGTTTAGATAAATAACTTATGTGTAGTTCTTTAATCAAAGTAAAGAATAACACGACGTTAGAGCTACTGTGGTTACTTTACTCTTAGGAAATGCGAATCATTAAAAATTACATTTTGACGTTTAGCAATGACATACTGTTTTCATCCATGTGGGAACATTTTATAATATTTCTTTTTCTCGATTTGGCATGAAGAATAATATTAGATTAAAATACTACTGTTAAACTGCTAAACAAAAGACATATTGCTTACAACAGGAGTTCCATCTTGAGCTCGGAAGAAATATCTGTATACTGACTTTGAATCTTTTCTTTTGGTTCAAATGTTCAATGACAAAGGTCAAACAGATCAGTTTTGTAATTACACCTATATTCCGTACAGCTGAACCGACGGTTATCAAAATATTGAACAGAATTACGGAAGTAAAATAGAAATATAATTCACTTAATAATTCTCTTGGGAATCATGTTAGCCATAGCTTTCTCATCTTTCTTTTATGTTTTTTTAAAGCGTACGAGTTTCGGAATATGGTATGTGCTTATTCACTTTCAACAACGTGTTAAGGCTAATATGCTTATAAAACGCAACATTTAATTTCATTTTCGACAAGGCAAAGGCAAATAGATTCCCGAATTAACAGCCTGGCCACTTTCATAATTCTGCTGTTTTTTTTATTATTTCACATGAAAAGGAGGCTAAGTAACGTAAAATCAGTCATGTACTGTAGTTTTATTAATGAAGAGGTAATATTCTTGATATTGTGTCTAGATAGAGTCATCATCATGTGTGGACGTTGAAATGACGTCATAATAACGTTGTTTTAACGTCAGTCGGGGATCCAAAGATTCGGAAGCCAGTACAAATTCTTTTTTTTTTTATAAATCTCCTCAGGTTGAAATCTCAAAATAACCAAAGGCTACAAATATAAAAATTTAAGGATGTTTCTAATAATTTGTAAATTGCATGAATAAAGGTATTATGTATTAGTCGTACATAATATTCATTTTAATGCTAGAACTACATGTAGAAAAGATATTACGAAATTTCGAACTTTTAAACAAAATGATAGAGGTTGATGACATTCCAAGCAAAAGGATTTGTGTCAAATTTCATAATTTTGTAATACCTTTGTGTTTACGGAGCCAAAAAAAATATTGTTGCGTATTTTAACTAGTATATATGTATCTTTTTTATAATGCGAATTATCTTTTGTATCAAAACATTACAAGTAGGTAACAAAAAAGAATTTAAACAATACAATATCATGCGTAGAAAAGGAAAAAAAGAAAAAAACAACAACATAAAAATGCACAAAAAATTATTATCATTAAAAAAAAAAAATGCTAAATGGTTTTAAAAGATAAATATCTTTTTTAAAAAACATTTCTAGTACTTATAGACTAATCTCAGGACTGAGAAAAGACATCAATGTTATGTGGTGCGCAGGCGCATAAAGATGACATTTTAACCTGTAATGGTTACACAAGGTGTATGTATGTGTAGCGCGCAATATAAATTGGATCCAATATGGCACTTATGATTGCCTTATTTGGTGGTAGCAAATCCAACTTGATTGTTTCCGAGATCGAAGACAGTGTAGTATGGACCGATGAAAACATCACCCAAAATCCACAATGGACCACGTGGTGGAGGGACATCTATACCAAGGAAACCACTGATACATTCTGTTTGACCACCAGCAGAGACCTGAAAGAACAGAAACAAGGAATGTGAAATTAGCTTTTGTAAATTGATTGTGAAGGGATTATGCATTTTTGTGAAACTTCAATAAAACCAGAGACCATAAATCTTTCTTCGTTTAATATTCGTACTTCTTTCACTGATTGCGAGGATAGAAAACGTATAGATTGCAAAGATGTACTAACGACGAACAAGGTAGTGGTCAGTGAAGATAATGACAAGCAAGAAACACAAAAGCTTTTTTATAAAAGAACAAGCACCTTCAAGATATAGTCGGAGCCTTTTAGAGTGTATTTCTTTCCACCAATAACAAAGTCCATAGGTGGCAGAGTAGGCACTTTCGCACAATCCACAGTGTATTCTCCACCCACAATAGGTGTGGCACCAATTTTTTCATTCAGTTTTTTGACTTCTTCAGATGGTCCAGCGATCAGTGAGGTACCAGTATCGGCGATGGCATTACATCCATCAGCACAGAACATCTTCTCACCATTGATTTGGATGCTAAAAGACGGATTAAAACGAGTTGCATAAAGAATTACAATGTATAATGGAATATGTATAAAATTGCAATTAGACAAGAAATATATTAAAAGTTAAAAACAGCAGAGTTAAAAAATACATTAGAATTTTGTCTTTTGTTCAATTTGTGTCTCTTTATAATCACCTTTTGTAAGAGTAGGCTTATAGATTTGCTTCACAACGTTCCCTGTTGTTTATAAAACATAAGTTATAATAAAAATGATAAGAGTTTTTTATAAGAGATTAACCCTAGCGGTTCTTGGGAAATTGAAGTTTAGAACAAAAGAACATTTTAATTTGTAGCAAAAACAATTATTAAATTCCAACCTATCCATTTTGAATTGCCAGTAGCCTTTCTGTGTGACAGGAACATAAGAGATATCACCAGTGTATTTGTCTTTATCAATACCTCCCAACAATAATTCACCACCACTGGTGCCTGTAGCATTTCTAAAGTGTAAAGTTTAGACAATACAATTTTATAATGTATGTATACTAAAGTAAATTTCCAAAATTATTTCCATAAATTAAAGAAATAGTCCAAACCTTTTGATATTATATATAATTATTATGTCATATAAAATGCAGAACTCACCTATTGAGCCAGAAAGAGAAGACTGGTTTGTCAACAAGTTTTTGGCTCACCATATTGTAGAATGGTGGCACAACACCATCAACAGAAATTTCTTGGTATCCCATTCCAAAGAGACCATCAAATTTAGCAGCAATGAAAGCAATACCAGGTACAGATTTGGCTTCACCAAAGGTTTGAGATTTGACAGCAATGCTAGCTACCTGAATAACAACAAGATTGGTATATAGTTTTAGTTTTCAATTTGACATTTGAGGGCTCTAAATATTTTGTCAGATAGAACAAAAATAATCCTTACATTCACAGTATCAATGCTCAGAAAACCAGAACAGCTTCCACTTCCATAACGGATAGCAAAGTCTGTTCCATTGGCTTTGTATGTGCTTGATTTGTCAGAATGATATTTGGAATGTAAAACTAAAAAGAAAAACAGATTAATTAAACTAGATAATAAAAGTATATATGGCTGAGAATAAATGAGACACTAATCATTGTTATTGAATTATATATCTATTAAATTATTACAAACATTTAGACTTACAGCAAGCTGGAGAAAAATGACATTGTGATGATGGAACCCATACATTTGATGATCCAGTGTCAAATACAACTTTAAAAGCTTGGGGAGGAGTTCCAATGCTTATTTCTCCATAGTATTGGGCCTGTAACAAAATATCAAAATAAAAATTTTACTAAATTATTTTTACAACAAGTGGTGAGAATAACACATTTTATTTCCAAGCATGAATTTATTTTATTCACGACTATATACAGTGTGACCATACACAACATTCCTATCTAGGCCATTAATGAACACTGTTTAAGGCACTATGAAAATATCTGTGTTGTATAAAATATAAAATGCAAGGAGCCTGGTAATATAAATATAATGTGTCACTATATATGTTGCCTGCAAAATAAAATTTTGTAACACTACAGGAATTATTATTGGTATTACTACATTTACTTTGTAGCCCACCTAAACTATCTTTTGTTTATTTTGTTAAATTTTCTAAACATTATATATGTGTTGACAATCTAAACATTATGTGTTGACAATCAAAACAACTGACTCTAGTTATAAAAGAAAACATGAAAGAGCTGAATTGATTGAATATATTTGCATTAAAACCATGTGCAATGATTAAACCATGTGACAAGACTTTTGTAAAAAGTATATTGTTAAGCAAAGACATAACTGGTATTGCACAAAAGGAATCACACAAAACCCCATGGGGTATTGTTAATAATAATAATAATAATAATAATAATAATAATAATAATAATAATAATAATAATAATAATAATAATA
>JAUEKX010370695.1:5315-19946 GCA_031834005.1 Dendronotus venustus
TACACATTCCACAAATTTTCTTAAGCAAAATTTAGTGTTTAATGCTTTAAATAAAACAATTTTGCAAAAAGCTAAAAATTGCGGAATCCACCCGATTCTCATTACGATTACCGCCCATCTCTTTTTAGAACCCTCTCAAATGAACGCCCTCGGTGAAAATTTGAAGATTAATTTGCACCTTCACAATACTAACCTTCGAAAGAAAGTTGAAAGCAAACGGATTGTCCTCGTAAATATTACGGTGGTAAACGAAAACCGGAATGTTCGCTCTCGTTTTCTCGTAATTCTTGTTCACGAAACGGAGGGTCTCGCGTAGCCGTCCGAGGACGTAATCTCTGTTGTCCGGGTGTTCTTCGAGTAAGTACATCGAAGGGAACAATGCAGTGCTTGCCTCGTACAACCAATCTAATTTATCGTTCTGTGATCTAACCTAAAGAAAAAAACGAGACAAGGATGATTGGACGCCACACATTTTTTTTTCTTTATAAGAAACTAGTTCACAAGAACGTTGAGGCTGAGATTCGCCAAAAAATTAATAAACTTCAGCCTCGTTTCCTTATCAATTAGTAAGAATGAGTTAAGTCTAGAATAAAATTTTATCTTCAAACACCGTTTTTCTTCTTGACATACAGCATAGCAAAAGCAAGTACTATAAAACATACCAGAATTCCAGGACCAAAAATTCAGTATTTCGTAATTTTTGTATAAGAACCGTTCATAAAAAAACATTTGAGGCTGAAAATAAGCGAAAACATAGACATATCCAACTTCAGCTGAAATGTACACGTTCTTATAAAAAAAAAAACGTGCTTTACCGTAGTCGTAATAACGTTTGTAACCAACAAGAATAAAAATCCGTATTTTCTTACACGCCTCCCTACAAGGTTTAAACAGCTCGATCGATTGGTAGAGGTAAAATTCTCAACGTAAACAAAATATTTGATTTTTGATTTCAAGGTTGTATAAGGCATACATTACATCATATTATTGCGTCAGAAAAGGCTGTGATTGATGTCACACATTTATACAAATATTATGTTAAATTTTACAACTGGCAACTGATTATCTATTTCACATTTCTAAGGCATCTCATCTTTTCAGTTGTCAGTTTCACTCGCTCATCCGGCACAAATGAACGTAATAATGATGTCAAACCTTATGCAACTTTGTTGTTGTTTTAAGAAACACTAGTAATAACTATTATTATAAGATACTAGTAAATTCAGGAACTCCAGTATTCAAAGTTGGTTATGATTATAAAGTTTCTAGTACTAAAAGTGGCGTAACAGCAAAAAAAAATTTAAAGTTAACTTGAATAATTCAACTGAACACATACTAAGTTAATAGAAGAATTGATTTTTTTCTTGATCTTACAATTGGCATTAATAATGACTTTTAATTTTACTGCAATCAAAATTCTATAAATACTTTGTTCTATGTCACTTACCTGAGGAGTACATTGGTATTTATATTCTTTGTTCGCATAGCAATCTGGGAAACCATAGAATCCCCATAATGCTTTGGGTCGCAGCTCCTTTCCCAAACTGATAGTACTCTCGAACATAGCTCTACCGGCGTTTTCAAATTCTTTTTTTGCTTGTGCTATTAAACTAAAAAGGAAAAGGAAAATATGAAATTCCCTTTTAAAACATCGTCTTATAACACCACCAACCCAGCCGGGACACGACGTTAGAACGACGTCATTACAACGTTGTTTTAACGTTTTGACGCCGTAACAACGTCCAACGAACGTTGCTGGAAACCTACAAAACAGTAAGACGCTTTGAGATTGACGATAAAGACTTCCAAATGAGATCTTCTGTAAAAAATCCCGGTTTTAATAAACTCACATTAAACCCAATCATATACGCACAGTTTTGTTTCTGGAAAGCAAAAATCATGCCGCTTACATAAGTATTAAAAAAAAGCTTTTCCAAATATTATGGAGAAAGTGAAAGTGGGGACCCTGATATATAGTGTTGTATGCATAAAGCTTCACCAGATGAAATTATATGTCACGTTCTAAGCGATTTGGAGTACATCCTAAAACATGAATTTTCTGCGTTTCTCGAAAAATCAATAAAATCCATTCTTAATTTGTGTGGAAACAAAACCATACTTCACACCTTCACGTATAATGATATTTTAACGATTTTACTTAAAATCTCTTGGAACGTCACATATTGTTGAAAAAAGGGAAAAAGATCATGGCGAAAATCGTATCACTATTCTGGCTATACTAAAAACCTTGACACAAATCAATAGTTATTTTTATTACAATATACGTCTAGTATTTCTTTTGGTATTCCCCTCAGGCAAAAACGATAATAAAAAGCACTTAAAATTGGTATTCAAAGAACACAATAGCACTGATTTATGTTTTTCCCCTCTCTTCACATCCACATTCTCAGTTGTTAAATATTATTTTTCGAAGAGCTAAACAACGAATCTAATCACCAAGTAACTATCTAACCGATAAACAGAAAAGCCAATCTGTAGTAGACGAAAATTAATCCTGTTTTTCCCATGGAGAGAATAATGCAGAATAATTGGTAACCAGGATTTGTTTTTCCGGAAATTAAAAATAATTACATGTAACTTCCTGGAAACTTAATTGCCAATTAAAAACAATACCAGGTTATAACAGGCGACTTAGGCAGAGTAAAAGTTGGCAAATGTTTTCTATTAATACTGGTAAAAAGTTTGAATAGGAAAATCTATTATTCCTTAGAAAAACAAGGTATTATTAATATAACTCATATAAACATTACAACTAACAATCTATGAGCATTCTCATAAATCTTGATGTATTCTCCAGGGACGTCCCCGTGTCCACTGGGGGTAAAAACATTTTCTGCCCTCGGCTCTATCTGAGTAGAAGAAAAAAAATTAAAAAAGGTGAAAAGAAGATTGATAATATATAGCAAAAAAAAGACATTTTTCTCACTATAACACTTATTATGTTCGCCCTGTAGTAACCACTGAATATTTATTATTCACATCCTCACACGATCGACACAAGACGTTAATGCAACGTTCAAATGACGCTGTTATATAACATCGGTTTTCAATGATCCTTGAAATCTTCTCGACAAAATAATATATGTTTAGACACATCATATCCATGTCCAGTGAAATGCATACGTTATCTCTTCAATCAAGTAAGCTTACACATGAAAAAAAATACACACTATGCAAAAATCACGCGAGGAGGGAAATTCCAAATTTACTGAAAGGAAATACGTAATTATGAACTCTTTTTATTTTTGCTTCTCTCTCAAGTAAGTTGTACTCCAATTTAATTTTAATCCGAATTTAATTTTTAAGAAATGTTACTCTTAAACTCCTAAAAACTTTCCAAAATATCAAATTTGATAATTGCTTTTTTTACATTACTGTAATTAATGGAAATGGTAATCATAAATAAACCAATGCGCGTCAACATATATATACACGATAAAGGCATGTGGATTTTTTTTTTATACGCACCATGTATTGCCATTACTTAGAGGGAGACCTAAATGACAACAAAATCATCTCTCTCGAAATGCGTATTTTATATAACAAAAACAAACAAAATATTTTTTTTTTTTTTTTTGCTTACTAGGTATATAAAACTTGAATCAAATTGTACCAAACAACTAGATTAATAACAACGTCATACCACAAAACTGCATTCCAAATTAAAAATACTACAATTTTTGCCTTTATGCACTCAACAAACTTACATCACTATTACGTCAACACAACTATGTGTTATAATCACAACACGATACAACGCACGCACATCAATCCAACGCAACGCACAAAAAATGCCTGACGGTTATTATATATAAACACTGTAAAAAACAGACCCGCCCACCCTCAGCAAACCCTTATAAGGAATGTGACGACGATTTGTTTATTCTGCATTCGTCTCTAAAGACAACAAATCATGTCCTCTTTTAAATAAACATGCCAAGTTCTTTCTGCAAAACGGGAAACGAGATATCATCATTTAACTCTGTCAACTCTCTGTCAGATTGGAAATTTTGTCATAATGTCAAAATCGATTGCCGGTAACGAATAAACGCTAAAGCTAACTTTAGACAATTTGAAAATAAACTTTGACGATCGAGGCTTCAAAAAAAAAACACACACACACAAATCTATGAAATGATTACATTTTAAACAAGCATGAAGATTATTTCGAGTAGAAAAAGTTAGCACAGTAAAATAATAACACACAAACATGAAACAACAGATCGATATTTCCTTCTGCCTCCATGCGTTCCTCCCAGTATCCAAAGAATGTCAAAAGTAATCTTACCACCAAAAATTCGAGGACATGCATGAGTGACATGCTTAATATGTAACAAATTTGGTGACAAGAGTATCAATCAGTGAAATGACTGTACAAAAAAATAAAAAAATCATCTGATATCTAATATCTAATGCATGCCATTGAAAATGCCTAAGGATTTTTTTTTTTTAATTGCCAGTAAGGAGTAATTGTATAATTGTTGGTTTAAAATACCTTGTCTGTGTCGGAAACCCTTAGCAAATATTTAGAAAATATAGTTTGATGGTTGAGGCTTTATATTAAATAGAAATCTTCTCCAAGGGCGATAGACATGTTTAGTTTTGATCAAGATGGCGCGTCTTTGAGTCATACACGCTTTTCTTTATAAGAATATGCTTTTGAAGAATAGCAGGATGACGATGCGCCATTTTGGAAGAATATTCTAAGAATATTCCCAGGGGTGAGTAGTCGGAACTTTTTCGAATATGTTACCAAAATCCAGCTGAATTTGCAAAAATAGATAGAAGAAAACAAGGCACTTATAGATAGGTTCTACCGTATACACAGTAAATATTTTGATGAAACAGAAAATAAAAATACAACCTATTTCAAAGTGGAGTAAGAAGCATGTAGTTGTGGAATTGAGAATTGGATTGGCGTGTAAAAATTTCATCATTAAAAACCATGAATTTCCAATTACCGCAAGGTTGTTACCGTCAAACCATAATGTTTACACAGAACCAAGATGATCTGCTATTATCAAAAAGGCAACCGGAGTTCAAACTCAAAACGCGGAGTTTTCTTTCGGCCGGAAAATCTATATACACTTGATTAAAACACTGTACGTGACTAAAAAAATACAGAAAACACCCAATTTAGTCCCTTTAAAAACAAACTATACGGACGATGATGTTAGAAGAAATGACATTTTAAATCTATGTTTAAAAAGGAATACGAGATTCTGCAGAGGGTTGTCAAACTAACGCAGTTCCCTCTCGTTGTCTCTCTAATCTTTTCTTGATCTTTTCAACTGATTGATTTTTTTATACTCCAACATGTTTTCGTTGAACTGTGAGCAACAAACAGATCACGCGAAAGGTTCTCTAACTCTGTAAACTTACGAACTGTAAATGTTAAGCAGTACGCCAGAACAAAGTTAAGGCCGACCTCCAACTAAACGCCCGTGCGTGTGCGCTCACGGTCAAGATAATCTATTGTTTTTCTATCGCTGCCACACCACACAAGACATGCATCCGATAGTCTAAGTGCGAATTAAGTTAACAGATTAAGGTTTGATTTAATTAATTGGAGCTTTTTCTTTCATCCGTTTTTTTTATGCTTCTGAGTTCTTTCTCTTTTTAATATTCTCTTTTACCTGTTCACTACTTGATACTTCGAACGTTCAACTGGATTGTGAAAAATAAACGATGTGCATGGTTACATACTTCACATTCATTGATACCCGAATGTTACCTGAAGAATTGAACCACAATTTAATTCTTTATGTGTAGCTAGGCATTCCTTAAAGTGTCGTTACCCCCGTCTCGCACCAAATGTTTCAAACTTGTGGATGAAATTACCTTTTTTTGACCCAATTACCAGAAGTTTGCCATCTTAAGAACAAAAGGACAGAATTTTCAAAAGCACATCGTATAAAAACCAATCAAAAAAACAAAACAAATCTATGAAATGATTACATTTTAAAAGATTATTTCGAATGGAAAGTTTTAGCCATGCAAAACAATAACACATAAACATCAAGCAGTAGATCGATATTTTCCTCATGTCTCCTCCCAGTATCCAAAGAATGTCAAAAATAATCTTACCACCAGAAATTGCAGGACATGTTAACTAGTAACTAATTTGTAAAGAAAGGTCCAGCAACCAATTAGCGTTGTGCAAAAAATAACCCATTATCATCTGCATTTAAATGCATGCCATTGTAACAAACAAAAAGGCGAGGAGGACTTTCAGCATCCGCCAGAAGGATGCACGATAAATGAAGTGTAAATCCATTTCTTTTCATCAAAAATTAAAAAAAAAAAGGAAAACATCGAACCATTTTTAATAAAGTACAATAAAAAAGATGGTGTTATATTTTGCAAAAAAAAACAAAAAACTTGCACCTGCTTTTTCAAACAAACTTTGCATACTAACGCGAACAGCTAACAATTATAATAAATAGAGCATTATACTCTAATAAGCCGTTATAAACTGCCTTAACAATTATATACTCCTTAATGAATATCCATGACAACAGAATTAGATCATCATAATCAAGTACAAGATATCGCAGAGGTGTGTTAGTAGGTCAATTTCTTTTTACATCATTTGTAAAACATAAAAAAATAATTAATCTGGTTTCCTTGTCATGTGAAAAAGCTAAATGCTGGATCAACAAGACAAGTCACGTGATGTAAACATTGATAGAGAATTTTTTTTTTGTGTCACGAGGCTTTGTTGATGAGCATTAAAGTAGGTTTGCGATTGTTTACTCTTTGTCTTGACATACATGACATTCTATAAAGGTTCAGATAATATTATTCAAAATAAAAAATAATATACATATTATTATATATATATATATATATATATAATATAATAATTGTGTATGAGATTCTGAGATGACCCTTAATATAATTCAATATTACAAGTCTTTTTTTTTATAAGAAACCCGAGGCTCAGAAAATTTTAAGAAACTCTTAAGAAACTTAAACAGGCTGAGTATATCCCAAACGTTAAGAAACGTACTACAAGGAAGACAGAAATAAAAAAAAGAGCAGTTTCTGATGAACTAGGTTTTTTCATTAAAGTGTAAAGCACTAGAGGTTAAAAACCTTTCGAATGGAGTCTGGGAACGAGGTTGGTTTTACTCTGTATAAATACTAGAACGAACCCTATTAAAATCTGCAAGATAAATAATGACATGTCAAAAAGTTGAGGTGTGTTGGGGTTATGCCAATGCCTACTCCTCCGTTGAGATTTTACTACACATTCTCACTCTCCTCCATCCATCTTTTTTCAATAAACAAAACGACATTTAAAAAAAGCTACAGATATAAACAGATAAACTGTTGTTATACAACACAGATAAATGAAAAAGTATAAAATTTCAAAACATCAGCGCAGAAAGTAGGTCCTGTTACAAAATTCGAAATCATGATGGATGGATATTTTGATAATTTAATTAAGTTATAGAAAATATTTCAAACATGTTAAAGAACATTTAACGTTACCAAAATTTAAACAAGCATAAACGGTTTGTAAAACAACAACACCAATTTATTTCTAAACAACTCAATCTAAGGCATAAAACTAAATGCTGGAATGATGTCGGATGGAGAAAAATGCAAAGAATTTTGTAACAGGGCCAATATCACTTCACTCTGAATCAAACCTAAAAGAATTGAGTGAAAAGTAAGCATAAAAGTTATAGTATCCTCACTAATTCTCCATTGTATTTTTTTCCTCTTCTGCAAGCTAAAATATCTTAACATCCTGCTGCAGAATTTCGGGAATATTAGAATGAGCTTTAACAATCATTTTGTCGAAAAAATCGTTATATAAAGCGCCCGTTTTCATGTGGCGGAAATGGCGCTTGTAGTTACTTTTTGACAAGACAGGCGTTTATTCGAGTCTTTGGGTACATAACCACTATTAATACAAAAATGTTGAGAGCGACACAAGAGGCTGGAGATCGAATTTCTTTTGGCTTGAATTCGATATATCAAAAAAACTTTTTTTTCTGAATATTTAAAGATATTTATTAATAGACTTTAGATTTTATATCTCTTGTGTACAACACGACCCAACAGAGTGGTTTCCCCAACGTTTTTAAGACGTCATTTTAGCGTCTGCATAAAACATTGCGAAACTAATACCACCAGTACTAGTATTAGTACAACTTCTACTGAACACACCACCACTTAAAAAGGTTTTAAATAGAGTGATAAATGGCATGTTGAAAATGCCTCACTATAATCTAGCAGTACTTACAAGTATTGTAACTTAATTGAGTTTCAAATTTCATTTCACGATGTTGACAAAGAAAATGTAACGTAACATGTTAGAGCTCATGATAAAAAGCCCGGCTTATTCAGTACGAGGCTATAACATTTTTTTCAATTCATATAATACGATAAAACAACTTTATAATATGACCAAGAGTTGTTTTACCTCTTGTGTTGTCTCTCGGAGGCTAGTGAAAATGATAAATTATTTTTATAACTGTAAACTTAGCCATCAAATTTCTACAGAGAAAAAACTAATTCCTAGTCGGGACACGGCGTTAGAACGACGTCATTTGAACGACGTCAAAATGTGAAAACAACGTTGTAACGACGTCGTTCTGACGTCGTGTGCCGGCTGGGTTGAACAGTCTTTATTCAGTGTTATTTCTCTTGGCAAATCCAAGGCTAAGGTGGTTCTCAGGTTGGTTTCTTATAAAAAACTTGTTTTTATTGTTATTTATTAGAAATCTACACCAGAAACCAAACAGACATTCTTTTTACCTTTCTAACGGCCAAGACGGATATCGCTGGCGAACACTCTCGACCGAGCGGACTTTGTAGATGCGTTTTTTGTTCCAGTTGGTCTCCCACAACGGTCGCCATGGTTCCCAATCGATAACCGCCAACCCTTTATAATCTTTGTCGGGTATAATCCGCTCGATGTCCATTCGAGCTTTACGAAGATGTTGGTTCAAATCAACAAGCTAAAAGAAGAGATAATAATTATTAATTTAACGACATGAAATCGTATAAGTGTGCTCTTCTCGTGTAAAGTTTCCTTATTGAAACTTTACCACTTTTCTTTTTCTTCAACCCGATATATATATATACGGACGTATAAATTAGGAGTTTGGTATTCAAACACAGTGTTTAATCAACGCGCAGTCAAGACTTTTTTTTGGACCTACAACAGAAGTTGTTTTTAAACCTGACATGTTTCCATCATTTAAATTGTTGAAAATAGAGTCGATCAAACAAAAAAAATATTAAAACACTGAAGTTGACAATGGGTCAAATGGTTGTCAATTAATTCTGGATTTTCATAATTTTTGTCGCTTTTTTTGTTGAATTTTTGGGATCAATGACATTTCTTTTGCTTAATTTACATTATCTTGAGTATCCACAATTTGTTATAAACGTTTAAAGTTTTGAGCAGAAACATATTTTTTGTGGTCACCCTGTACATGGTTGTAATTTTACCCATAATCCTTATGGCTAGGACCAAATGGAAAAGAAATTGGTCATCTCCTAGATCCTCTGAACACAATTTTTGACCATATAAATCAAGATTCTTTGTTTTAGGTATCCCCTTTTCATCGTGGAAAAGTATTACTGCCCTGATTTAACTCAGGCATTGGTCTATGACAATTACTTGCAAAATTAATTATTTTTAGTGATTTTATACGCATGCGTTAATGAAACTCTTTTTTTTTTTTAACTCAATATACGCTATTGAGGGCAATGTACCAGTTAGTGAAGAGGTTGGTGCGATTTGAAGTTTGCGCGATTTTTTAGACCGTATACCTCGTAGAAGAACAGAAAATATTTAAAAAATGTTGAACATGGTCACGACTGGCTTGACACTCTTTATCGTTTTTTTTTATCTCTCTACTGACTGCTATTTACATATTTGCATTCTCCATTATATTTCTCTGTATACACCTGTCTAACTATGATGGTATTATACACAGTGTCTAGAGCACACAAAGCGACGAGCAAGCGAGATCGATATCACCAAGGGGAAGCGATAGAGGTTTAATATTTAAAAGACGGCGAGTTAATCTTCAAAAAGTTTATCTCACCAAAATCACAACAATAAATAAATATTTGCGGTCTGATTTTTATATAATAAGTGCAACAAAGATCAGTTCCAACGTCTTAAGGATGTTTTTTGAACATTCAGGACGAGAAACACTACCAGTAAATGTACTGTGTGCCGTGCTACTGAACTTGATAACTTTAGTGTGGAGATGACACTTTTTGACAGAATTATTCAATGAATGGTATCCGGTATTATTAAACAGTCATATGACATTTACCAAGTTACTTGTCGCATATGTCATCTTTGTTTTTTTTTCAGTCTTTCAAAAGTTCATTCATCTTTTCTTGGCTGCTTAAATGAAAACACTTAAACATACTTTTTTTTTCTATTTTTCTGTTTTGTTCCAAAAGTTTTTTGTAGACAATTGTAGAAATTTCTTTACTTCACTGTTTATCGTTTAAGATGCTACTTATAGATTCCGTAGTATGTGCCACATAGTTTTGCGGACACAAACTTCCGTCGTTTTTTTGGGTATATTCATAAAATAGTGTAATCGAAAAATTCAAAATGGTGTGTAAATGGATATTTTTAATGGATGTCTGAAAAACTCTACGAGTGACGAAGCTTACATCAGAAAAACCACCGTTTCCAAAGGACTTGTTCATTCTCATTTTGATGATGTAATTTTCCTTATTCTTATTGAATTTCGCGCGTTCACGTGTTCACCTTTATTTTAATTTTAGAAGAGTATTTTTTCAGCCAAAATAATGTATGAAAAAGGTACTAAATTCAAGTCCTTTAGAAGAAAAATGTACCAAATTCCAGCCTAAACTTGGCGACAAAAATTCTTAGTGGTAAATAAATTGTTGAGCAGTACTGTTAAACATCAACTAATAATTTTCTTTTCTTCAGAATAAATATCTACATGATAAACTAGGAAAAATACGTAGATGGCAATGACTTAAAACAAGAACAATGTGAACAATAAAAACCTTTAATTTGAAGTAGAAAGTAGTAAATTTCTTAGTATCAATATTTCATTTACACAGATTAAGTAGCCTATGTATTCATTACAAAATAATTTTTTGAAAAATGTTTCTTTAAAAAAACCAACTTTTCCAATCTTATAGGCTGAAAAATGATTTTCCAGCTTTTCCAGCCTTGCTAACGACCCTGTTTATTACTGCGAATAACATTTGAATAAAGCGGAAGCGTTTTTTGATTCCGGTATCAAAAAATTCCCGTCCTATAATTTTCGTGCATGAATCCTACCCTTAATAAGAACATTTGAGAGTAAAAAATAAGAAAAAAAAATAAGCACATCCAGCTTCAGCTGAAATTTAGACGTTCTTATAAAAAACGGTGTACTGTAAATTAAGAAGGATTTAAGATAAATGTGACCTTTTAAACTATGTACACTCGTTGACTCGCCTATGAGAACTTTCGAGAATTTTGTGAATTTTAGGCAAATCGAATTTTTCGCTGACATCGGCTAAAATGCTCTACTAATTTTGGTAGTTATGGCAATAAAATTATTTATAAAATAAAATTTATTCCTTATTTTAAAATTTAATGTATTCTCAAGATTTAATATTCCCTTGAGTTTTAAAACTGATGCATGTAAAAAAAAAGCACGAGAAAAGTAAAATAAAAAAATTTATTTAATTAAATTACCACCACAAAAAATCTCACCTCAGGATAAAAGCATATCAAATTTATAAATCATTTACCTGCGGCAGACCTCCGTTGTACATTTGTGAGCTATCTTCTGAGAAATATGGATACAGGCCGAGTTGCGCGGACGAAAACACGGTTACGCGTTTACCATTCCACCTCTGCTGTTCATTCTCGTAAATTCCGTGCCGCCGCAATTCGATAGGCGTGCTGAAGTTAAAGTCACACCTAAAAGAAGAATAACCACGCATATACGTAAAACTAAATTATGATGGTGTAAAAGAAACACTTACCTAAATTTGGGGAAGATCTTAAGAAACTTTTGAGCCTGAAAGAATTTTTCTCTAAACATTTGCATTTTCAGTTGATTTATTTACTTATTATTATTTATTTTTATTTTGTAATTATAAAAGTAAGCATAAATCTTTAAAGATAGTTGACCTACGCTAAAACTTAATTTTAGAGTTTAATTTTAATGAGTTTCAGGAGGAATAAGTTTATGAAATTTTAAGAAACCTCAATGTGTAGGTTTTCTTTAAAACTTCACTATTCAAAAAATGGACATAAAACAGAGTGTAGAATATTTTTTTAAATATTTTGTAGATTTTTTTAAATATTTTTTGTTAGTGTATAAAGTAAAGGTAAAAGACTTTTTTCTTCTCCAAAATTCGCGAAAAATAAGAAAAATATCATTTTAAAACGTAAATCCTTTTTCCCCTCTTCTCTCCTCACTCCGAATGTCTGAAATTTCGAGGTTTTATAAGAAAATTGTAAGAATAGACCAGACTGAGGATTACTTTGAGAATTTCAAGAACGACGAAAAGAACCACAACAAATTGATTAGAATGTAAAATACCTAATTTTTAGTTGAATGCTAAAATAAATAATTCAGTCTAAATCAGATGATTTTCACATACAGTGAATTCTTTCTATCTTGAACAAATACCCAGGCCAAATGGCAAAAAATAAAAGGAATTTGAAAGCCATAATGGAACTACCGACCTCGCCAATCGTCATAAATAACGACATGGGATCGGTTTGTTCACATCTTTTTGGCACAAAAAGCACGTTTTTTTTTATAAAAAAAAAATAGTACATAAGAAACTAGAGGCTGTGTGTGCCAAAAGGTAAAGAAACTTTAGTACTGAATTCTTTTTCGCGACGAAGGTAGGACCTTCATTGATAACAATTTGATTACATGTAGTACTGAAAAGATAATCTTTGGGCAAAAAAAGAAAAATCGTAATTAAAATTAAAAAAGTAGCAAAAGATTACAGGGTCGATATTCATTACAGAGAACATACATACCCAATGGTAGGGGAATTCCATAAAGCAACGAACGGCTTCTTATCAAATTTATACTTTTCACAACGACACATTGGGTTTGTATTCTTGTCGGCAATATTATGAGCACCAGTAGAAATGTGATCACCAAACAATACAGCCAACATCATTAATATGCAAGCAAACCAGCAATGAATATTTAAAACCATCATAACAATAAAAACTCTTGACAATATTTAAATTTATTATCCTTTTTTATTTTATTAATAAATCAAATATTCATTAAAATAATATCCTCTATGTTTTATTATTTATCATTTATTCAAAATGCCGCACAGTGGCCCCATACAACCTCTCAATCCTTGGTGTGTGTGTATGTGTGGGGTGGGTGGGTTGCATCCGCTTAGGCGACACGCACATGTTTGTGTTGTTTGTATTTCATTCAAACTTCTTTTCGTTTCAATCGCAGCACAGAAACAACGCTTTCATTTTCCCAATCGCTTATTTTGTTTCACTCTGAAAAGTAAACCAAGCCAAACACTCTCTATTAAATACACAACGCAGCTTTTGGCGTTTTTATTTTTGTTGGTTGAAACGCTGCAGCTTTCGCTGTTTGTGATTTGAATGTGAGCTAGTGCCCAGTGCCCTCGCCTAATCGAGCTGTTTACAAACAATTTGATTTGTTGAGAGGTAAATTATGCGACCTACTCAAGCGTTTCGCTATCAAGTAAAACATAAAAGTTTATAATTAATTTGTTGTTTTTTAATATTAACTTAATGTTTTATAACGATTCCAGTGCAAACATTAAAGAGAATAATCCTGATCTTAAAAAATCTTGGATTATTTTACATGTTTCTTTTTAACTTAAAATTTTGGGAGCACTCATTGAGCATTAAACGGAGTTTAAAGTGCAGCAACTGAATGTGAGTTCGGTAAATCTGAACATTTTAGAGAGAGAGAGAGAAAATGTCAAAGATTTTGCAATATATTGACGCCGCATTTCACTTTGATACTCAACAATACGAAGGAGAGTGAAAACAATAAATTTTCTTGTGTTTCTAAAGACGTAATTGATTTTTAGCTCTCCTACGCATGTGTTTTCCAACCCTCTAGGTCCCCTCCTGTTGATGTTGGGCGGTACGTGAATTTAGATGAGTCAACATCTAACTCAAATATATTAAAAATCGTGGGAAAGGCGTCTAAACGATTTCTAACCTACTTATTTTTCTGTGCCTTGTTGCAATCTTTAAAGCAAGAAGCTTTACAGAAGAGATCAAATCGAAAAATAATTTTACGGAAATACACAAAAACTACTTTAGTATATCTTCGACTATTTTCATTCCAAATATAGGTTGTACAGCAATTGATTTTCAGATTTTTTCAATCGAGAGAAAAAGAGGTTTTCCAAGCATAGACACCAACCAATACTGCTATACTATTACTTGAGTGAAAGAGAGTGAAAAGACAATTATTTTAACTCATGTGCAAGAGAGCAAAAAGCCAAATATATTTTAAGAAATACTATACTAAGATAAGTCTTTTTACTCTCCTTCGCAGATGTTGCCGATTCTCAAGATACACCTCCGTGACACGTGTTTGCATCCAGATACGTCTCTAT
>JAUEKX010371805.1:5745-19936 GCA_031834005.1 Dendronotus venustus
TGTGATGAAGCTGTAAGTCCTTTTTTTTCTTTTTTGTGTTTTTTTTGTCGGTTAAAACGTTCTTTTAGTAAAGACTTAGAGTGTCTTTATGGTAATGGTTTCGTTTTGTTTCGTTTTTTTTAATAGGAAAAAAACAGCAAAATTTACTTCCTCAATTATTGCTTTCACTGCTATTGACTTCTTTTCCACCCTCTTAAATGTCTTTTAAGTGTGACAAGTCGTCAAAACTGTTACCAAACTGCAGTAGCTTTTCGCAACTGTTTCCGTATCGGTTGTAGATATTTCTAAAGTAATTTTAATAATATGCGAAATATGTTTCTTTACAGGGATTTCTAGTAGAAGCCAAACTGATTAAATTGCTCGCGCCCATCGAACAAGACGAACAGTCGCTTATGAAGTTGGATGCAATATTTAATGTAAGTTTCTATGTCAAAAGTTTTCCATCAGTCTCAAGGTCGGATTCCACTGTGCTTGTTTTAGTCGCCAAACACAACTCACAACAGTCTAATGTGTTCAGCTTTTCAGAACACTCTTGGAGAATAGAAATATATCGAAAGTTATAAAAAAAACTAAAGAATTCTATATATTAAATATAACAATTTTTTCTACTTACTATTATTATTCATGAGTGTGTTTCAAATGCTACACGAGTTTTAACCCTATTAAGAGTTTCAGGAATTTTGATCACCATGTAATACTACACGAAAATTAAAAGCGAAAGAAACATCAAGCTTACATAATGATTAATTAGAAGCTGAAGACATGGTTAAATTAGGCCATTTTTTTAGTGGAGGTGAATTCTGCAGGTTCTTTCATTTTTTGTGCGACATGGCTCTTGTTATAATATTATAGGCTATTGGTATTGAATCAGAAAGTGACATTGTTCTGCTCGGCAAGTATTTCTACAATCACATCGTCGTTGAAATGGAGAAACAAGCATCTGAAGAAATAACAACGACTCGTGATTCAGTGATAGAGATTGAAACTGACGGCAAGTTGACTGATGCTGCTGCTAATGATGCTGGTAATGATGTTGAGAAAAAGATGTTAGAGGATAGCCAACCAGATGCATTGTTTGATCGCCATGAGCTCATTCATCCAAACGAAGTTGTAAAGGCTTTAAGACAGTTCGTCGAAGAGAATCGAGAACCGTTCAGGTTAGTTTATGCAGTTTATTGAAAAATAGGAAGCTTACGCTCAAAATATGACTAAGTTGTACAACACAAAAAGTTATTTACTGAGGTAGTATGTAGAGGATTCCTGCGGAGATTCGATGTGAAGAAAGACACGCCACTACGCTTTAACAACGGGAGAGAACGAGATGGTAGCGGCTTAGTTTTTAAAGGTTATACAAACTCAAAGAAGTGACGGCACGATGGTTAGGGAGACTAAGTAAAAGCAAATTTAGGACGTACAACTTTAAGGATGTTCTTTAACCCTAATATTTTGAGATAACAGGGAATCTGTTATATTGAAGACCTTCTAATGCTAAAATCACAATTTCCTGATCGACTGCCTAACGCCGCGTCACCTAGATTTGCGGATTCTTTTATTTCTCTCTTTTAAATATTAACGATCAAAGAGAATCTGCTAAGGAATATTTGTCTCGTCTCGTTGCCTATACGTGATAATTCGTGTATACAAAAGAAAGATGCTGGTCGAAGGTTCGAGTCTACCATCGGTTACAGTGGTGAAGGTAGCTTCTCGTTGTTAATTGTATTAGGTTCCCGATTTAGGTGTTTCTCAACCAAAGCAGGAGTCCATTGATAACAGTCTGATTTGTACTAAAGAGACGGCCAGTACAAACAAATGTAATAAATAAATATTTTTTCTCCATAACACCTTCTCTACACACTAGAGAGAATCGAAAGTCGAACAGTCTTATTCGTAATACAGCTGACCGAGACAGCAGTCGAGATGAAGAATATTGGTCACTGCTTGCAGCGGTCATTGACCAGCAGAAGGAACGCCTGTGGGACGCCATGCTTACCGGCTTTGAGAAGTACAGCCATGTGCTGAAAGAACGCTCAACGTTGATTGAAGATACGGATTCGCTTAGACAACAGGTAAGTTCTTTCTTTTTGTTTGTTGTTTTGTTTGTTTGTTTTTGTTTCACCTTCACTTCGACATTCAGTTAGCTCCTAACCGTTTGATTAACCGAACCGATAACCGAACTAATGATTTTGAACAGCGATTGTCACGAAACAACGATTCACGAAATTCGCAAAAATTTCTGACATTAATAATGTACTTTCCCGCTTCGCAAGTGTAAACCAGGCTTAACGTATTTTGCAGTCTGGGTTCAGAACACTCGATGGGAATCGCAAAGAAATAATAAAATTTTTGTTTCTAATTATGATTACCATTGACGACGTCATGTAAAAATGCATGAAAATTTCTCATAGTTAATGTAAATGGTTCTAGATCGGTTACACCTTTTTCATAAGAATTACATCAAAACTATACTTTGTGATTCCTAAACATTCAGCCATAATGTCCCTTGTTAAGTCTTCTTCAGCGATGTGTTTTTTTTTTAGTTGAAAAATGAGATCCACAGTTATTCTTTAGAAATTATACTTTGAACCTGGAGTGGAGGATAATTAGGACATTCATAATTATTTTTTGACTATTGATATCAATTTTCGAGGGCCAGCATGTACATAAACGGAAAATTTTATTTACTTTTTTTGTTAGTGCACTCTTTGTTAGTAGTTGCATGCTATGGATTAATTCTTTCCTTATAAGGCCATGTTTTTAAAAATTCGACGCTCATTTCGTTGGTTATAGGATAAGCCTGTGCGCGCGATTTGGCTGTACAATAGAAGAACAAAACAAATAAAACAAACCGGTCGGTACCGGCACTGTAACAACAATATTCCCGGTCATAAGCAGGAAATAGGAATTCTCTTTATATGAATAACACGTCTTTTTTTGGAGATCTTTAAAATTAAAATAAATTGTAGCTTTCTGTTATAAATCAGAGGCGGATCTAGAATGGAGCAAATACATGCGTAGGAGAGCAAAAATACAGTGATGACAGTGAGAAATAGTACAAGATGATTTTATTTTCACTCTCCTCCGCATGTATTTGCTACATTCTAGATCCGCCTCTGTAAATAAAATAAAATAGCAATTATATTCAAAGAAGGAACACAAATGTAAGATTCGGTCTTCAGTTTCTGTGTTTGGAATCTCCTTTTCCCTGTTAGTATTGCTTTCTTTTGCTATTAAACCGTCATTTGTCGTCTTCTTTTTTCAACGGATTAAAAATTCTTGTACTAGCATGTACATAATATAACACAGCTACGTTTTTATAATGTCAAACTGCGACTGACAAGTAGAGGATTTGCTTCGAAATTCCAACCTTTGGGTGTGCTAAAGCACTGCGGGTCTTCTGTTGACACAGAATTGAAGTGTTAGAGATATATATAAGAGTATATATAAAAATTGATTTGATCACTAGTGGAATTGTGAAGGGAGTAACTCCCTTGTGTGACGGGAGTAATTATGTCTTAGTATTTCTCAAAAAATAAATTTTTGTATATGTGTCGCGGGGATGGCTACATTTAGGCAACGGGAAGAATGGAAAGCGAGATTTTCGCCAAGAAACGTGAACAATAAAGCTTGGTTCTCACTATGAGTTAACGTGAGCTAACGTGAGTTAATTTTTGTGGGTTAATTTTTTAGCTCACGTTAGCACAAGTGTAAACGTCATTGGAAAAAGTAACTCACAAAATTAACTCATGCTAGCTCACATTAACTTACATTAACTCATTAGTTAAGAAAATATCAAAGCATATCGACAGTGTTTGATATATGTGACGTCAATAAATGCAAAAAAAAACGAGAAAAAAATAAAAAAACTATTTAAAAGAGAAAAACTGCTGACGTTGTTGAGGAAAAACTGGCGCTCTCTTTACAAGTAATTCCTTTCTTTGAAAGTTAAAACTTACCCTGTATTGTTTGATAAGCTTCCGTGAAAATCCTTATGATTATATGGAGCCGAGCTGGCCCGGCAAGCGGGCTGACTCGGTTATCAGGGGGGAGCAGGGTCAAAATTCTCTGTTTTTCGATGTCGTCGTTCGTTTCTCGATGTCGTCCTCCGTTTCTCGATGTCGTCCTCCGTTTCTCGATGTCGTCCTCCGTTTCTCGATGTCGTCCTTCGTTTCTCAATGTCATGGGTTGGTCTTCGTTTCTCGATACAAAGAAAAAAGATCTGGTCTTGAATGCATTGGGAAAAATTGCGGAAACATAAGATTTTCTTGAAAATGAAAAAAAAAAAAAATTTTTTTACATTATTTTTCTTTCGCTTTTTTAAAAGCTCCGAAGCTGAACGCCTTCTTTGCCGTCGCAGCAAAAGCATTAAAATCGTATCCTCAAATTCTTCATCCGAGCTATCGCTTTCCATGTTGTTTTCGTTAGCTAGCTTTAAAGGCAAAAGAAAACTCATGAGTTTTCGTTTTAGATGTGAACCATGCATATTAAAATAGGCTTGTGCAAATAATAATTAACTCACGAGTTAAAATTGAAAATTAACTCACACTAACTCACGTTAACTCATAGTGAGAACCAAGCTTAAGTGTCTAAATTAACGGGATAAACTTTCGCACAAAAGGGTTAAAAAACAGTTGAGAAATCGCAAAGCTTTCTTGTCGTGAGATTTACTATAAGGTAATAGCATAATGTTGATTTTCTTCTTATTTTTCATTTGCAGAATTCAGAACTCCGCATGCTTCTTCATCAATATCTCAAATCAAAGGTTCGTCTTTCTAAAATTTTTCAATTGTTACTTTCACTTTTAAAACATTATCACCCTCGAAATTAGTTGTTCATCTTTAACTACTAAATACTCCCCCGCGAACTGAAATCACCTAAGAGACTAAGAAAGAAAATTATGTTCGATTTTACTAACGAGGTATGCGATAGCTTAAGGAATTTTTTAATTAATAGAGAAAATTGTCTATTGTGTTTATTCGAACATAACTACTTTTTGGGTAAATTTTGTCCAGACCAGAAGTCTTAAAAACGATCGCCAACAAATAAAACCGGTTATCTTAAAGAGATATTACATTACTATAATACTAAATTCTCGATTTTTATGCGATCTCATTCGAGGGATACGAAGTTCTATTGTTTTTGTTTGTTTTGTTTTTTATTTGAATCAAGGTGAACCAGGAACTTGAGATTCCTCCAACTCGTGTCCTACAAGTTGAACTTGGCCACTCAAAGTAAATGGTCGCACTCACTGGAATGAAAAGAAAAATAATGTAAACTTTAACGCTGATGTAAGATTCGTCCGAGATGTATTATATATATATTTTTTTTGTTTCTTTTCATTATGAAAGACTTTATGTGACGTTAATTTATTAATAGTATGAAACTGAGATGTTTATTTTAACCCTTAGAGTTAAATTTTGTATACAAGAAAGATTTAAAAATTGTGTAAATATACGAATATGTGCAATAGAGGTAAACGAAGGGGAATGCTACTCCACGTACGTCATTTATCTTTTGTAATAACACAGCCAGTACACGACAGTAACGTTAGAGCAACGTTAAATGAACGTTTGTGCGACGTCAGAATAACCTGTTTTTAAGGTCGTATGCTGGCCTAGGAAACCCCAATTCGTTCGTTGTCAGTTGATATGTTATATACAGCGGGTTACACAGTATTAAGAGAATGAAACGAGCAATTTAGAAATATCTGTGTCACCACGCTCCACCCAATGCTTAGGTTTCTTGTATGATAATGAGTATATTAAACCTATCATCCTGAAGGTAAGTGCTTCTTTGTAGATATCAATTGAAATTACGATGTATTAGATTACATGTATATACATTCATTAACGTCTCCAAGAGTACGTGACAGAGTTTTTAACAAAGCTATAGTAAAGGTATAAACCTAACATTTTGTCATTTCTCTCTTTTGACCTGAAAACCTTTTATCTGGTCATGAACTTGATGCTGGTGTAATTAGCAAAAAAAATAACTTTTGACATTGAAATGACATTGAACCATTGATACAATCGATGAACCCAAGGTCATGAGATTTTTATAATATTAGAGAACGCAATCGATTACTTTATTTTGTATTTCATGTTATTTTCATGTTGGTTAATTTTTGTGTCCTAAGAGATATTGCATTATCATGCAGCAATTCCTATTCGTGCACGGGTTTTCTGGTGTTAAATATGTCCTCTCTAATTGTGTATAATTAAGTTTTCACGCCTTCTTTTGTACGTTTCGATTTCCATATTTTTTGTTTTTGTAGTATTTATAGTATAGCATTTGTGAGTACCTTTCTGTACTCTCCAGAACGGTTAATGTGTTTTTTGTTTTTTGTACGAGTGTGTGCATGTGTTTTGTATGTTATGTTGAAAAGAAATTTATGTGTAGTACCATAACTCACTGATATTAGTTTTTGCTTGACAAATACGAAGTCAATGAGTTGGCAAATCCAACGGAATAATTCTTATTCACAATAACTCACGAGAACATTTATAGAAGAAAGAAGAAAGGATTTCCGTTGGATGTATTAAAATTGGTTTAGAACAAAGAAATTCAGCTGGAAGAAAGAAGTTTGGTTTGTTAGAAAAGGTGTGTTTTGGAAAAGAGAATTTAGTTTGGAGTTGACTGAGTGTGATGGCAGAAGAGGTATACATCATATCTCTGTGAATCGTTTCTTAGTAGAATCTGAAGAATTTACGTTCGATTGGAGTTTGAAGCTGTTAGGAGTATACTTATTCCGTATTTGCTATATCTGATCACAACTGCTATTCACAAACCCAATTCAGTATTTGCTTTATTTACTAGTTCAGTATTTGCAGTAGTATCTTTGCTACTTTCTTCTGTTTTGTCTTACTTTGTAATTTTGCCCCCACTTTGTAATACCTGCCCCACTTTGAGATTTTTTAGCACCACTTAGTAATTTTTTTTTTCTCACTTTGTAATCAGGAAAAGCTGCCTACCTATTGATATATGTTATTCTTGGTCGTCATGTTGACATCCTTTGGTGATTTTTGTATGGAAAATTTCTTTCATTTCGATTAAGTTTCTTCTACTGTTTATTAAATTATCTTCCGATTTCCCTTCGAAAATTTCGTATATACGATGTAAGATTATATTGAAATTAACTTAAATCGAGAACATAAAATAACAAGCAAAAAGCGACAAATCAAGCTTAAAAACAAAGTTTTCATAATATAGCGTAAAGCAATCAAAGGTTTGACAGTAACAACGAAACGTGATATATACATTGTGTAAAACACTATGTGCAGATTGCGGCGTCCATGTTTTGCAGCGGGTGGTAAATTATTCGAAATTAAAAACGTGTTTTGTTCATTTCATGTTTACCTTGTCTGTCTGAGTACTATATGCTGAATGTAAGTGGATAATTCAGTTTGTCTTTATATTTTTAAGAAACCCGATCTTATTTATTCTATTCAGTACAATCATATTTTATGTAATTATAATTATTCGTTGTGTCAAATTTTATCATGAAAACACTTTTCTTTTGTTGATAAAAAAAAATGACAAACTGATGATTAAAATGACAGGTATCAATAATTTTTTGAACAAAAAAATTGCTTTCAAGTTATTCAGTATAGTCTAATTATTCATTTTGCCAAATTTTATTACGGT
Source organism: Dendronotus venustus (assembly GCA_031834005.1). Taxonomy (NCBI): domain Eukaryota; kingdom Metazoa; phylum Mollusca; class Gastropoda; order Nudibranchia; family Dendronotidae; genus Dendronotus; species Dendronotus venustus. The sequence goes on from JAUEKX010371805.1 coordinate 13,387, forward strand.
TGAAACACTTTCACTTTAAACACAAAAATGACAAAATGATGACCAAAATGACAGGTGTAATAAATACAAAGTGTGACAGCTTTTCCTGCTTGCAAAGTAAGAGCAAAAATAATCATAAAGTGAGGCAGGTATTACAAAGTTCACAGGTCACTTCACTCACAAAATATCGTATAATGCAAATTTCAAGAAAATTGGATTGATATTTCAAAAGGTACAGTCTTTTATGTAAATACCATGATATATGATTTTATCATTACGGAAAAATTGGGAAATTTAGTGTACCCTGGGTTTTCCTCTATTTCTCGGGAATACCACCTTCCCAGACCACTCACCTCTAATTTTTGTAACCTCCAAGGACATATCTTTCACTTGGGCATGATGAAAATTTTTCCCTTTCAAGGTGGTACCTAGCTCAAGTTTCACTTGGTCTAGTTATATCAGCTATGTTATATCAGCTATGTTATATCAACTACAGCAGGAAATATTTGTGGAAATTTTCTTCATCAATTATAAGAATTCGGAAATAAATAAATGACATTGAACAATATTTACAGTCAATGAAATCAAACTCGAAATTTGCACATGCGATCAGACAAAAAGACAATTTTGACATTACACCTACCTTCAATATAAATGAAAAACATAAAAGGTTTCGATGTAAGCCATTTGACGTTGTAAGTCGTACGTCCTAGGTTTTCCTGATTTAGGAGATTACCTAAAGACTTAATTCATGATAAATGTTTATTTTGGAGACCTCTAACCTCGCATGAATATAATATTTTCTTGATTAAGTATAAAATTAGATACACTAATTCTACTTTGTCATAAAAATGGATTAATCTGTTCTTATAAAATTTAACGCAGTAATGGCACTTGAGTCCCCCCCACCTCATAAAAAAACTATTTGAGTGAGAATGTTTTGGAGAATTTGAGATTAATTATGCATCTTATAATAAAATTAAAAATATGCATCTTATAATAAAGTAAAGTATATCAAATAAAAAGAAGTTGTAAAGCTATTGACACTGAAAGATAAATGACGTAACCTTATGACTAATGGAACTTTAAAAGAAAAGGCTCGCAAATGTAACTATACCGATAGTGAAAGAGAAAACTCCTTAAATGTAAAGCTAATAATACTGAAAGATAAATGACGTAACCTTATGACTAACGGAACTTTAAAAGAAAAGACTCGCAAATGTAACTCTACCGATACTGAAAGAGAAAACTCCTTAAATGTAAAGCTATTGATACTGAATGAGAAAAAATGCTGAAATATCATGACAGCGGTATAAAAGAGGAAAAGTGTCGTGTTAGGCTTCCTTGCCAAATAAAATAATAAGAGAGAAGAATGTGTTCTGGTGGCAAATTTGTCTACAAAAGAAGAGTTGTTTTTTTCTAGCTAGTCGATAGAGAAAGTCACTATTATATAATCTATCAAATCGAAATCTATATAAAAAAAAACTCTCAAGAGGTTTGACACCAGCAAATATGATTAGGAGCACTCTTTGGATTCCCACTGATTTCTTTTGAAAATTAAAATTTGTATTTTGTATTCTTATTGCAGACGCCGAACCACGTGCCATGCAATACAGAATTTAATTTGTTTGATTTAATCAATTAGAAAACAGTGCCGTAGCAAAGCATTTATTTTTAAGGGGGCCATGTTTGGAAAATGTGGTTATTGTAGTGTCGTGTGAGGTGCCACCATGGATGGCGCAGACACGCGGGTGAAAATTTTCTACACGCGAATGAAATTGATTTTTGATTCTCTTTGATTGGCTTAAAAAGGCCTCTATTAGGTGAGAATTTGACTCCAAAGATTCTTTTTTAAACTTTTTTCACTTTTTTTAACATACGGTGAAAAAAACAACTAATAAAAACATTTTTCATCAATTTCAATACATTGGCAGCGTTGGCAACCTATCTTCTTTTACTACACACACACTTTCCTGTTACTGAGAGTTGTTCTTAACGAATACCGTATATTTTATGCAAACATGATGGTATTAGAGTGGCGGATGATCGGCGGTTGTTTTCTTTTAAAATGCTTATAATTGATAATGCATTCATTTATAGTTTAGCGTGTATTCACAATTTGATCAGAATATTGAAATGTATTTCATGGCTCTACACAACTCTAATTCACAATCAATTTGGTTTAAGAAAATTAAGGACTGAATGTTGATCTATTTGTTTATGTTCTTCCTACAGTATTTACACAACAACTATATATGAAAGTGGTTATATTGATTACCACAGTTTTGCGTCATCAATTCTTTGTGCGATTGGGAGAATCTTCCTTACATAATTTTATGTAGATATTTCTTTGCTTATCATATTGCTCCCATAAAGTCCGCAGGCACTAAAATCAACCAACTAACTGTTTACTGTGCAGTAATATAACTGAAATATCGTTTCAGGAAAAAAAAACGTTTTTCTATTTAAACCTCACTTTCCTTAGTATCATTTTTATCGTTCCTTCAGTTGATGTTTCGCTGCTACCTGTCTACCCGTTGGCTATTTTTATGTTTATATTTCCAGATTTTTAAACAAAGCAGGTTGTTTACGTAATCAAACGGCTGTGCACAATGACAACAAAGTTTTTCCCAGATAAAAGTTTTTTATTCCATGAATATTTCTACAATCACATCACATCGTCGTTGAAATGGAAAAACATACATCTAAAGAAACAACAACAATAACCACTCATGATACAATGGTAAAGCATGAAACTGAAGGCAAATCAACTAAAAATGCTGCTTGTGAGAATGATTAAAGAAAAGCGTTTCAGGATGAACTCATTCATTCATAAAAGCTGTGATGACTTTGAAACAGTTTATCGAAGAGAATCGAGAACTGTTTAGGTTAGTTCATTAATTAATTAGCTAATTGAAAGTGATATGTTTCAATTACAATTAAATGTAAAGCAGGTTTTCATTTCACTTCACACTTTTAACACTATTTATTTTCAGGCCTCAAATGAAACACCCAAATCACTTAGCAATACAATCAAAACATATTAGTACTTAATAAGAATATTATAATTAACATTTGATGAAAAGAAACGGAATTGCAGTAAGTAGTAACAGCCAATGCAATGAAACCAAATCGTCAATAATTTAAATGTTCTTAATCGTTCGACCAATGAGATGTAAGTATGATTTGCTTTAAATATGAAAATGTATTAAAAAATTTAAGTATATTTATCCAAATGTCTCGGCAGAAGTAAATTAGCTTACCGTTGTTCAAGAATATCACAAACTCTGTACTTGTGCAATCAAGAACAATATCCAAGACAGAATAAATTCTTTATAAATTCTTTCTCTTATACAGACTTATAATCGGTTCCATGGTTAGAACTATCAAACTAAACATAATGATTGATCAAAACTTTACCAATTATTGTTTAAACATGTTTTCGACAAGATTTGAAATTTCTAGCTTTGAAAGATCCTTTTTGCTTACATTTGTGATCACAGTGAATGGAATACTAAATATGTCGTTAAATGGATTGGTCATTTATCTCTTGGTCAAAACGAAACAGACAAATATACCTTCAATGAGAGTCGTGTTTTATTTGGGTGTCGGATTTGTCCATCTCGTTGTTTGTTGTAAGCAATATACTTTTGTTTACAGTTTACTCAGATAAACCAAATTGTGCTGCCGAGGTAATAGCTCAGTTGGCTAGCAATATAGTTGGACACTTGTCACCTTATCTAGGTGTATTATTGGTACTTGATAGATATGCCTGAATCAAGTTTTTGACCCGATATAGGGTTATCTTCTCACAAAAGAGAATTGACATAATGGTTGTTATAGTAATCAACGTCGCTTTCCTATTAACTCTGTTCATCACTCTTGGTACGTTACTGAATGAATATCGACGATTCTCATTCATTGTGTTCTCAATTGATGTTTTTTCGTTTTTATTTTGGGGGACTGTGCTACTGACAATAACTGTAAAGGCAATCGTGAGTCGCCGGTGGGAAGCTGTAAAGCCGGAATTGTTAAAGCAAGTTCACAGATACATCACTTCACTTACAAAATATGTTGTATATGCAGTATCATTTTTCTATGGCATATATTTTACTTTAATGTTTTTGAATTTTTATTTCTATGCGCAAGCGCATTTATTGGAAAGGAAAATTGGAGTTTATGTCTTTTCTGGGAATGGATTTTGAATGCTGTGCTTTTCATAACATTCAATAAAAAAGCTCGTCGTGCTATTAAAAAATGATAACCAATAACGATATGGTGCAGCCAGCAATTCCACAAATGTAATGAATATATATGAAGCTATTTTATATCAGTTACAGCAGAAAATATTTGGGAAATTTTATTTCTTAGTTAGAAGATTTAGCAAATATTTGACATTTAGTCAGATTTACAGTGAATAAAATCAAATTCATAATTTTTATGTTGTAAAATATAGTAAGTGGGGTTTCCGCAATGAAATTGATTGGAAAATGAGTTTCGTGACAATTCTACACTGCATTAAATGCGCGTGTGCTTTAATGTATAGTGAGGTATTTAAGATGTATCATTTGATATGCGTTCTCGGATGCCGATCATGACTGCGAAGTTTAGTTCCATTTCCTTTATATACATTTTTGTCTTTTTTAATTCATTTAAGATGGCAAAGCATTAACAAAAATTTGTGATGAATGCCGAATGAGAGTCATTGGATTATTAAACAAGAACACCACACTATTTTCAAAAATGATAAATTTATAATTCTTATACTTATTTATTGACATTATAACCGATACAAACTGAAATGTTAGAAAGGAAAGGAGAAGGTTTTTAGTTTAGCATTGACATAATTCTATAAATCATTTTTTATAAGCACATTAAATTATTAAAGAAATATCATAGGCATTCTATCCGAAAAGAACTATATTTGACTTTTAGAATACGATATGCTTTCATTCTAGAGTAAGGTTAAGGCCGGTACACGTAAAAGTAGTCTGTTCCCATGGAATAATCAATGTGTTTTTAAATATGGACTTCTGTTCGCTTACTATTGTCGGTTAAACTTGATTTAATTGGCTGTTATTACTAACTATAGATTACGTTCCACCTGCCACTAATTTATTTTTAAGTGACTTCAAAAAATATCTATTGAGTTAAAGTGTAAAAGTTCTACTTTCCATTTTGATTAAAAGAAGTCAAAAAACGTTTAAAGTATAAATAATTTAACTTCATTTTAGACTGCCCGAATTATATAACAGCATAATACTAACATATAGGATGTGTACAAAAAGCATATGATAGCCATTAAAATATAATTGAATGACATATATTTTGTAATTTTTGAGATTTTTTGCTTTTCTAATTACTTTTAACATTTTTTTTTTTTTTTTGCTTCATATCTTAATTCAGATGTTTTGAAAAACTTTGATTCAGAAAAATGGCTATATTTATATAAATATGACAATATTGCCTGACTTGGGAACATTATTGAGGGATTCGTAAAAAGGGAAGTCGTCCAATATTAAGAGTATTTATGATAAATTTATTAGTGAAAATCAAGTAACTAGGAACTTTGTTTGATATAAAAAGGCTATGCTTGTGGAAATCGAAAGTCTAATGTTCATTTTTAATAACCGGGAGGCCCAGTATTGTTTTCCGGGCAAATAATCCGCGTGATAATCGCCATGAAGGAACACTTTAATAAAAGATCTCGTTTGTTATATTTTGTTGACACCAAAGATTCTAAAACCTATACTCTATCTAATCGTTTATACTACGTTTAATAGGTTAATGGACGGCTAAAATGTCAATACATCAAGTCCTGTTTAAAGCCTTTTGCACATTAGCTCGACTCTATTTCCCAGATAACACAAGTACACAACAACGCCCGTACGCATTCTTACTTTTAGTTACAGCAAAAATTTTAACAAAATTAAACAACAAAATTATAACAACCTTACACTTATTATTCAAATAATATTAAATTCATTAATATTCAAATAACTTAATCAAAATTATTCAAATAAAATCAAAGCCCTATTAAAATTAGTTCCTTTTGTTTACACTTGTTGAGCTCACCACTCCCTTTAGTTGTCGATATTTCGTTATTATTCAAAGCGTTATTTAGTAAAGATTCTAACTCTATTTGTGTTATGTTATCTTTTTTTGTTAGTAAAAACCAAACATTTACTTTCTCCATTATTGCTTTCATTACTACACCCTTTTAACCCTACCTGTACTGGGGGAGGGGGGGGGGGCTACTAGGCCCGCGGTAATGAACTTTTTATTGCTGTTTTCGAACGCGTTGCACTATGGGGCTGAAACTTTGTGACTTTTCCTAAAACTTTTCTGGAAATATTATTGTAAAATATTTTTTTCAAAATATTGACATGGTGACGTCACACAGTCACTTTCTCGACAGGTGTCAAACATCAAAACTATAGAAATATACTTTACGAAGTGTTTGGCTTCATTTTTTTTCAAATAAACGTTGTAACTATATAATACTTCGATATAAATATTATTTTTAATAATTTTGGCCACCTGCCAGGTGTGTATTTTGCAGACCAAGTCT
>JAUEKX010372916.1:0-11360 GCA_031834005.1 Dendronotus venustus
GGCCTTCAGGTTTTCGCACATATGAATACCAAACATAACATAAGCGTTTGATTTTTCATTTATGCTATGTGCAGTTTGATAGTTGAACAATCTTTTTATGATATCGCACATAGTTTGAACAGAATTTAGGATTGCTTAGTTTGCGCAATATTATCTCTTTAATCTAAAATATTCAACAATCGGTAAATTTTGTTCGGTCATTTTCACAAATTTACAATCTCTTTTGACCGATCAAGACTTGTAAACGTTCGACAATAAGCGATGGCCGACCGTTATTTGCAACACTGTTATACTCCAACGGAAATTGAATGAAAACCAACTGTACTAATGTACTCTAATTGTTGATGTTAACATTTTCTTTAAGTGATGACTTTTGATGCGAGTGGAGAAGAGATACAGTACCAAGAGGGATTGTCGAAAGCTTTGAATGATTTACAAAAGAAACACTTTCAGTATTTTCGTATTATTAATGTTAGTGAAAGGCGCTATGACATACTTCAAATGAATCAACCTGGTCAGGTAATTATATCGATAAGAATCGCCTATTTTAGTGAATAAAGTTTTGCGTAATACTATTATTTTTTGTTATCTTCTGTTAGGCTTTTTACTGCACGTGTTACACGTGTTTATGAAATGTGATTTTGTTATGGAGTAAAACAATCTTTCCGATTATTTTACGTGCAAACAAACGTTTTTTTTTTGCTTTATTCTTTAAGATTTTATTGACAATTTTAGGTTATAACTTATTATCTTTATTGTACACACTGTCTCCAATTTTTATTTCCAAACCATCTGTTCTCACTTGCCTTCTAATTTAATTTCTTAAACTTTTTTTTTATTTTTTTTATTATTATTTTTTTTATTATTATTATTATTGTTTTGTTTTGTTTGTTTTTATTTACGAAATGATCACAAATAATATGTACATGGATATAAATTTATTACATACATAATAAAAGGACAAGAAAATTAGATATCGCAACATATTCTTATTTTTAACATAGGCCTTGTATTTTAATTTCTTAAAGATGAGAAAATTAAAGGTTTTTTACAGGGTCTTCTACCCATAATGACAGCTATCGACACAGCTATACGGAAAAGAAACAAGTTTAGCAAGATTCATGCTCTTTTATATTTTATATTTTATATTTTATATTTTGTAGGGGTACGTATTTATAGTTGGTTTTTTTTTGTATTTAGGTGATTGATTACGGTTGGCCGGACCATCTTGCTCCTCCACTTGAAAAAATCTCTCAGTAAGTTTTGATTTTGTTGTACTACTAGTCTATCATTTTGCCAAAGTAAACAAAATAAATTTGTTTTCTCACAAATCGCAAGAAATCCATTGCAAATTAATTAATTAAACTCCTTTCATTTTTTATGAGACAATTATTCTTCAAGAGGATTTTTTAATTTAATTCTCAAATCAAATTTGAGATAACTTATTATGTTATAATTTTTTAATTGTTTTGCAGAATAATCACTTCTATACATTGTTGGTTACAAAGTGACAACAATAACATTATTGTTCTTCACTGCAAAGTAAGTTACCGTAAATTAGTGACATTTAAAGTCACCATACTATATCTGAAAAACAAGTAACAGCCAGCTTTTGTCTCAATAAAATACAACTTTAATTTTTTTTTTTTGTGTTTTCAAATAAGCACCTTTCATTTGTGCAAAGGACAGTTATGTTTGCATTTATAGGTCTGTATGCTTTTCCAAAGCTGGACTGGAATTATTAATTTTCTTTTTCATTTGTTTTTATTTAGGGAGGCAAAGGTCGCATTGGTCTTGTTATTGCTTCTTACATTCAATTCAGCAAGAATTCTGCCAGGTATTCCAGTCATTGTCCCTACCTTATTTCTTCCCTGCTCCCGAGCTTTTTTTGCTTTTTCTTATTTATATGGAAGTTATGACAAACGAAACTATAGCAGGACTCTTTAACTTTTGTGCATCGTATTCGAATTTTCTTATGGTGAAAATACCCTTTTATACCATTTTTAATTTAACACAACTAAATTGAATAAAATGTCACAGTTTTTTTTATTCATCTAAGGCTGAAAAATAAGAAAAATAAACATATATTTTATATATTTTTAAATATTATAACAAATTTTTGCATTTTTACTTTTAACATTTTTTTCATTGATCGTTTTAGTCCTCAAGGTGCAATGGACTGGTTTGCTCTCAGGCGGTACTATGATTCCAATTTGAATGGAGTTATGCATCCATCACAAAAAAGGTGTAATATTTATATTATATTGTGCTTAAAACAGTTTTCATACCAGTATTGTCAATTAATATGTACTTGATGGTAAAACCTCCTTTTCATTACTGTTTAATTTTAAATTTATTTTTCAGATACGTTGGTTATTACAATGCATTATTGGAAAATAGACTAGTACCCTCTTCTCGGTAATTTATTTGTCACATTCACTTTTCTTTCATCACTTTTTATACAGCTCTTTTAATTCTTGTTGGCATTTGACAATACCCACGTAAAAGCCAAGCTAAGATTGGGATTTCCATCCCCATCTGTTTATTTCGTATGGTCGCCATGCCAGAAAACTTTCGCAAGATTTTTTTTATTTCATATTATATTTATAATTTATCTAAAAATTAATTCGGACCTTTTCATCACAATTAAATCAATAATTGTAGATACTTTATATTAGTGTAACAACGTTTGGTCAAAGTTAGGCTGCCTGCTTTTTAATTTATTTGTTCCAGATATATTCAACTATGATAATTTCTTTTTACTTTTTAGACCGTTAATTCTTCAAAACGTGATATTACACGGTGTCCCGCTTCGGACGAATGGAAGTGGTTTACGTTTTCATATGAAAGTGTATCAAGGTTATCATCTTGTTCATACAACAAAGACTTTGTAAGTCCTCTCTCTCATTTCTTATTCATAATAATTTACAAAACATAACAATACTTAATGAAATCAGAAAAAAATGTTTCTGTACACATGCTACGACAAACATTGTTTAAAATGAAAATCTTATATACGCGACAGAACATATTAACAGAAACCCTTTGAAATAGTATGCAATCTCTTTTTATTAACTAGACAGTTTTATAAAAACATTAATATTAAAAACATCTGTCTTGTACTTCTACTACTCTGCAGACTAAAGAAGAGTTGATATTAAAAAAATATATAAACTTTTAGACAATTCTTATTAAGTCTTTGGAGCTTTGTACATTTATGAGTGGTGGTTGCTTGTAATTATATTGACGAGCGGGCCGTAATATCTCTAAGAATGGCCTTTAAGTAGACTTGAATGCACATAAAAACCCTTCAAAAACTTTTTTTGTTGATAGATTCAGATGTGTAATCAAAACACTTCTTTTTCACTTAAAGTACTTAAAATGCATACCGCTGCATCTACAAAATTAATTATTAAACCTTATTAAGTTAGTATAATAGAAAAACATTTTTGTCGAACCTTACGAAAGTTACTTACATTACTGCAGTGTTTATATATTAAAATAAAAAGTAAACATTATAGATTACAATAACCTTATTACTTAATTTCACGAATAGTTCAATTTCAACCACCTGGATATTTGGTAAAATCCTATAGGAAATTTGGCGTCTGAATTTAAATAAATCCTTACTCTCTTCTTTTTTTTTAGTTTTATCGCAGATGATTGTGATACATACATTGTTAATCTGTCTGAGAATTTATCTTTATCTGGAGATATTATGGTTAGTATGAAATATCATTTCTCTTTTAGAAATTTATAAAGATCTAGCCCATGTATTGCTTTGTTAGTTTTGATGGAAACAGTTTTAATATTGTCTAAAAAATACTTATACTTGTTATCGTACACTCTCAGAGAAACTTTTCCTAATTTCAAATTTACATTTTTCTACATGTTTCTACAGTTAAAGTGCATGGAACACAATGACATTGCTACCAAGGTTTTGTTTCGTTTGCAATTTCACTCTGACTGTATCGAAGATTCAGTATCTGTATATGGGAAGTATCAACTCGATAAAGCATTTGCAGGTATTGAAATGTTTGTCTGTTCTTCTATTCCTGCTTAATCAAAAATAAAAAGAAAGAAAACGCTCAAAAAAATTGAAAATTCTAATGTTATAATACAATGCTAATTAGAAATGTCGTCATCAAAACCACCCATTTTTATAGGAAGTGAGTGTACATTATCACACTGGCTGCTCAGGCATTAACTCAGAAACGTCGGTCCTCCCGGCTATTCTATTATATAATAATGTATGTTAGTCCGTTGTGTGTGTATGTTTGTGTTTTTGTGTGAGTTTTCCAATATGTTTATTATAGCTGCCAATATAGTTCTTGTTGTATATTAATAATTTGATATAGAAATTCAAATTATATGTTTTTATGAAGAATCTCTTGTATTCTCACGATATCTCAAAGTACATTGCCAACACTAATAAGAATCTATCCTAAAAAAATCACCAATATTATTGTTTTTTGGCACAAATCGGATCAAAGGATGATAATACAAATAAAAGAACACTTAAGAACTTTTTATATGCTGATAATCTTTAAGTGCAGCACTCTTAATGCTATAAAAAGAATGGTTGGAGTGCAGTTCATTTCTCATCATGTTCTCTCTTGTTCTCGCATTCACTGTTTTTTATGTTTATCTGTTTATTGCTATTTGTCATATATATATTTAACATATATTACTTGCAAGTCTTTGATTTTCTCTAGTTTTTCTACTTACATGGAAGAGTAGATTGTTATAACAATGTTAGGTTAATATACAGTGTTACTAACTCATCTAATATATTTTCAATATTTACAATTGATTTCTTTGATTCTGGGACTACTACCGTATTGTTTAAACATTCGTCCAAATTTCGTTCGTTCGTTCGTCCTCTCCATCTGGATGAACGGAAGTACTATTTGATTATATTTGAAGTAGTATTATTATGATTTCTATCATTTGTCTGCGGTGGAAAGTGTTGATCATTATATAAATACTAAATCTTATTAATAAAACTTGTTTAATCTGTTTAAATTAAATTTTTTAGGAAGAGACATACTGTATATGACTTTAATAAGCATAATTGTATTGTTTAAATATAACGAGGTCAGAAGAGATAATCTTCACGTTTTTCATTACGTTCGTTCTCTTCATTGTTAAACAAAAATGTTAAGCTGTGTCACAGAATAACCATTGACGTCTTCAAATTACGTAAACCTTTCTGCTGTCTGCTGTCTCTAGAGATGTATTTTCTATTTTGACATCGTTAACATTATGAAGATCATTTCAAGCCTTATTCAGTCCAAATTACTAAATCAAAACATTGACATATACTATCGTAGATTCTTTTTAATTTTGATCATTCATTTTAAAACCGGTTCAATAGCAGATAGATCATACCATACGCTGGTAAAAACCAAAGCATGTCATTTTTAATTTTTGCAATAAGAATCTTCTATCTTCCTTTAAAGATATAAAAAATTATTTTTTATCGATTGTAAACTATTTTGTTTAGATTTTCATTTTCCTGATTCAAGTCATGTGGAATTAATATTTGCACCAACCTCAAATCGTGCCAGTAGTATTGGTAAGTCCTATAATTGGCCTAGCTGTTTAGATAATTTTTTTTTCTTTTATATTCTATATAATGAATACAATGATGACAAAGATTGTATAGAGAGATTATAATGCATAAAAAAGAAAAGAGAAAGATGTGTATGTAATTATTTGTCAAACAGGAAAGATATTGTTTTGCTATCAATTGCATTAAATATTAATTGAGGAGAATGGTAAGGTTAAGAATGTTCGCAATAAATATGCATATATATTAAACCGGATATATAAATAGTTGAGTCACAAAAAGAATCCAAAGGTTGCACTTGGCGTTTTGTTTCCATAACTTCGTCTTCCGGTATTACACTACCTGTACCGGTTTCAAACTGTTATGAAGTCCGCTGTCATTATGTGAGGATGGTTTTAAAAAGAACCTTTTAGTAATGCAGAGAATCTTATAAAAAAACCTAATTTGTTATTCTAAAGCAAGAAGAATGTTAACGAGTGTGAATAGTGTTGAAAGTTGTTTTAAATTGGATTGCCATTAATCTGGTATAAATAATAATATTTGAATGAAGAAATGCCACTCGTGCATTTTTAAGTTTTGGTGTATGTTTTTGGTTAACTGCTGTTTCTTCGGGAAGAGAAATCTCGAACTATCAAAAATAGAAAAACATGTTGACTTTACAGACCTTGCGATTAGCATCTCGCAACAAAGGTCAGTACAAATGTATTGTTTATAGTTTGTTGAAATTCTTTCCGATTTAGAATTAGTTTACATGACTACTTTGATATGGATTAAAATTAAAGCCATCTCCAATTCATCTGAATAATAATATCGATTCGTTAGCTTTGAGGTATTACATTTCTTTCGGGCAAAATAAAGTCATCAATTAAACTACATTTTATTTTTAGACGAATTTTTTGTTCTTGTGTACAATCTCATACACGGTAATAACTTTGATGTAGCATATAAGCTTTTTAATCAATTTCAGTAAGGGTAAATTCCAAGTCACGTTGAAATGAAACAACCATCTTTACCTTAATCAGTTTAAATCTTCATATGGGACAGGATTCTTTTCTAAAAAAAAGTGATTGAGTAAATGTCGAAAAGTCGAAAAAAATTGTATACCCTAAACAGTACCATGATTAGTCAAGTTAAAGTTGCTTATAAAAAATATGTAATTTTATGATGTAAATACCAACTACACTTAGTTGCGTGTGGAAGTACACCTTGATTACTGCGATGCCATTTTTCTTATCTAGTAATTTGATTTAATATTACTAAGGAGACATATCTTCTTAATGAGTGATGATAAAATCTAGAGGAGGTGTTTAGCTCCAACCATTTTATTAACTGATTAATAGTCTTATATAGAAGGAGATAACCTCTCTTTTGTCTGTTAATGTGATCAAATTATCCGAAATATCAACATGAAAATCTGAGGACTATAGTAAATCACATTACAGCTTTTATAAGTTTTTTTAAAAGTACAATCCTTTAATAGTAATATTATTATGTAATAATGTGGGTAGAAAATAATAGTTGATTTTTCGTGTGTTGTATACGTTGTGGCTAACCAATGTTATAGTATGTGTAATCAATCGAGGCTGTTCTTCAACCTAATAACTGTTTTTCTGTTCAACGAAAACAAAAAACCAAATTATAAAGAAGAGAGAGAAAATATAGATTGTTCGTTTAATTGCTCATAAATTCATATCACTGTTTCTGTTGAAGTAGTAGAATTAAAACTTGTGTTGGCAAACCAACATATAAAGAATGCAGCAAAGTGATGTCCACTTTTCTTTTTGGACAGAAGTTATAGAGTGTTATTTGGGTTACGTCATCGTATAATCGTCGTCTCGTTTTATTTGTATTGTATTTGTATAAATTTTTTTTTTCAAGGTGTTTTTGAAAAAGAACAAGAAGAAATGACAACGTCAGCTAATTCAACTGGTAAGTTTCGCTATCTTCTACTTTTTTTTCTATGCACATCCAAATCTTCACTCCTTCACCCAAATAGGAAAGAAATCAAATCTTTATAGCTAGGTGAAATACAAACCTTCTTTTTTTATCTTCGTTCTTAATATTTCTTTTTGTTTTGTGTTTGTTAGCTTCGACCCTGTACTTGTCCGGCCCATTAAATGGCAACCCATATGCACAAATCGATCCTTCGCTCAAAGAGCAGTTGCGACTTAGAAGTGCTGAGAATAAATTGAGCTTGCAGCGAGGTATTGAAGATTTAGATGGATTACTTGATGATTTGGGTTACAAAAGCACAGACTCGACAGATTTCAACGGTAACAAAATTCCGTCACCACGAAAATCAACGCCGACAGTTCAAAACTCCATGAATGGGAAAGATGACGTTGAAAGAAGTTTCGTTAAAGAGCTTCCTGTCTACAAGCGAGGTGAATCGTTTTCATCGGACGATGTTTTTCATTCAACATCGGCTGCCGTGAACAGTATATTGTCTGAACTTGATAATTCACCTTTGAATTCAACAAACCGATTTAACAAGAGACATGGAAGCAGTAAAAAAGAAACGAATCTATCTGCTTACGATAACAAATATGAGGTAGATAGTGATGACAGTCCCCCTCATCATCATCATCTTATCAATAGTGATTCATGTGACGGCTCCATAGAAGAAGTGGAAATTAGACCTGGCACTGTAGCTAAACATGTGAAAACTCTTAACAACGTATTATTTGTTGAAGCCAATGATTATAATAAAAAATATGGTGTACCTTTAGCTGGAATGAATTCGCCTGAACTTGTCGAGCAGAAAGTAACTGCCTTCAATAGTCGTTCTGTCGCTCCTGGTTTCTGTTCTTCGCCTAAAGCAATGATTTATCACAGTCAAGGTCCCATTAAAGTGGTTACTGGTCACATTACTAAACAATCTGAATGTAGTGTAAATGAGACAGATACCCCGTCTTATGGTAAGTGTATGTCAAATTAATCAAAATGATGCAAATTATATATGTTTAAATTTTTAGATTTGTTTCAGCCTTGAAATTGAAGAAAAATAAAGTAAAGTAAAATCCTTTCCCAATATATACGTTTCTATCTTGCCTGTTTTGTGATTGTTGCATATCAAACATTTGTTCTTTAATCCAATAAAAGTGTTCTAACGTTTTTATGTGTGGGTTTTTTTTCTCATTTTTATTTTCTTTGATGCAGGAATAAAATATACAGATTGGAAAAGCACATTTCTTACTCATCCTGATTCCCCTACACGAATGTGAGTATACATTATATTTTATCTTTTGTCATCTTTCATCATTCTATATCGATTTCAGTGGTTACGAACATATAGTTGATTACATCGTAATGTTGAGCTTAGACAGCTTGTTTTAAACGTGTCACTGGTTATAAAAATTTAAAGAGATTTTTTAAATATTTCAGATGTTCTAAAGTTGTTCTCTGTATATCGAATGGTTAATTATTTTAGAAGTGTTATTAAGCAGAGACATATTGGAGTTTCAGATATACTTACTCACTCTTATTTTTTGCACTGGTTAATTTCAATAAGAAAAATGAAATGCTTCTTTTGTTTTGTTTCGTTTTCGTTGCTGAACTTGAAGAGAAATATTGATGAATCAGTTTGTTATATAAACTATTCTTATAGATGTTTGCACAGTACAAGGAAAATACCTTCTTAATTGTGTTAGCATTTTATTTTGAAGCACCATATTAATTTTATTTGTTTTTAACAGAGGAACGAAAGCTATGTACTTTATCCCTATTTAAATATTTGAGATGAGTTAGGTTCTGTATGAAAAGACAAGTAAGCTGTTAATTAATATAATTACATTATAATGATTGGTGTACAACCATTCTAATAGATGAAACAATTTTGTGGTATCGACAAGTCTTTCTTCTAATTCTTTCTTCATATTTTCCAATTAAATTGTACTGGTACAATTTATACAGATCTCGTTTGTATTTGTAACAAAATATTATGGTCCACTGTTGATGTAAATATTAATTATCGTATGGTAGAGGCTAAAAAAGCCGCTTTGAAAGCGTTGAAGATCTTTTATTGCTCAATGTGCTGTAATAAAAATTGCGACGAAATTTAACCAATCAGCTTTAAATGTTATTATCATGAGGAAAATATCTGATTGACTAATAGTGAATTTTCTTATATATTTTCTTAAATATCTTATTATTGGAGTTGTTGTGCTCTACTTTGTATCTGTCCCACTTTTTAATTATGCATACAATTGAACTCGTGTAGGGGAAAATCGCCATTTTAAAAGAAGGTTAAGTAAAGCAGTAAAAACATGCCACTAATTTTTTACATTTATTTTATTTAATACCATTGTTTTGTGGGTCAATTGTAATAAAATTTTCACAATGAAATTTTATTGAAATTTCAAGCTCTTAAAAAACCTCGTCGTTCGTATGGTCATTTGGAGTTTAATTGTAGAAAATAAATAAGTGAAATATTTTTTATGAAGAATAAGACAAATAGGATATTCTTTCTTCTTTCGCTGAAGAAATATTGTTGAGTCAAAACATCTTTACAAGGGAAGAAACTTTCGCCAATTGGCCTCTTAAGATCTTTTACGAGAATTAACTTTTGCGAATGATTTGCAGCAAAATTATAGAGTACTAAAAAATGTACTTGGAAAAGAAATGTTTCTTTTAATATAAAGCACCTTAAGGGATATCGCTATCTTAATTTCTGTAAACTATTTCACATAATTTATTTCCCCTTATATGAAATTATTTTCCAAACTCCTTTTTAAACAGGCCTAGCGAAACAAGAGAGGCTTCTATTATATAATAGTGGTGATATGTCTGTTTTACGTATCTATGGTAACACTGATCTGGCACAAAAAAAAAGAAAGGAAAGACTCGACGTCAGAAATGACAACAAAAATAAAGCCATTGTCGGAAAAAATATTTATTTGTCAGCTTTGGAAAGTTTTCTCATTTTTGTCCGACATTGTTTTGTTCGTCCGTAAAAAGTGAAAGCGAAACCGAATTGAATACCATTCTTGACAAAAAAGTAGTGGCTGAAGTTTGTTCAATAAATTTGAATGTAATGTTTTATTTCATCAAAACAAAAACAAAAGATTTAAAAGCTCGACAGTATTTTTGGAAAAGCAACTCATGCATCTTAGTCAACATATTTAAATTGGTCATTGAGATAAATTTCTTAGTTTCATTCATTGTCTAAGTTTTCCCAAAAACAAATATTTGCCGAAATTGTAACAGATGCCAAATAAAATGTCCGAATAAAACATGCAAAGTTTCATTGAAATTGAAATACTTTGAGTTTCCATAAAAATGATGTCAACATGGTCACTAAGTAGTACAACAACTCACAAATTGTGACGAGTATTAAAAAGTGGGGCAAAAATTACAAAGTAGGTGATAGGAGGAGCCACTACCGCTTTCTTAACTTTGTCTAGTGAATGCTGTTTTGCTTTACTGCTCATACAGCATGATTGTTAGAAATCACTAACTAAACAGTAACGATTTTTTGTAATTTTTTTTCTTTTTCTCTCTTTCTTTTGTGTTAGTGAATCATTGTTATCACGATCAGATTCAGCATATGGTGAATCAATGAGAAGTTCGTCACCATCACCAGTTGTTACACCTGTTTCATCTACAATCAATCAAGCGAATATTATTTCACCTCATCTCCATGATATACACAAAAGTGGTAATAACTAATCTCATAGCTTGAATGGTTTTTTTTTATAGTTATTAAGTGGTTGGTTTACTTATATCAGTACAAATTCTTATGACAAAAAGAAAAGACTAAGCTTTTCATCATATTATTAAAAAATATACA
>JAUEKX010374026.1:2435-14568 GCA_031834005.1 Dendronotus venustus
ACAGACAGACAGACAGACAGACAGACAGACAGACAGACAGACAGACAGACAAACAGACGAACTTACTGCACTTTGGAGATTCAATCCAGACGCTGCCATGTACGTCTCACCAATAGTTTTGATTTTTTCGATTGATTTAAATTTGGAGTCTTGTAAAATCTTTATGATGTAAAAGAATAATTTCTTTTGTAAATACCTTAGATAGTATAATATTATAGTCATGCATATTATAGACCTGTAAGCCCTTGAAAAGGAAAGAGAACATTACTTGTAGTATCAGTTAGAACTACTGATACACCAACATGAAAAACATATTATAATAAATAAAAACATATCCAACAATATAACAGAAAAATTCACAGCTAGAGGTCGATACTGTGTCTCCTCAACGGTAGACTACAGATTGTTTTTAGTATCCTAATGTTTATTTAAAGCATATCCAGGTTCCAGGTACATATTTTGTTAAAAAAAGAAGCATAAGGCAAACATATGTCTGTATGTTAACAACCTATTTTTTTAAGGTTTGATCGATAAAGATTGAAATAAACATGCCATAAGAATATTCTTTCTCTTATTTTCTTCATTTTTTTTTTAAGAACATACCCCGAGCCATTTCGAAAATTTCATATTCTTATAAATAAGGTGCTGTTAAAAAAACAAAAAAAAAAACGATTCGAACATAGTAACCATGAAAAATGACCGACTTGTTACCGGTGTGACGTCATTCCGAACGTTAAGAACCATTTAAATGATCCCATTTTGAAATACGGTTACTCGGGTGATAAAGACATTTAAAAAACATAAAAGTGATAAAAGAACCCTCATTCGAACATTCGAACATTCGCACAATAAAATGAGGTCTTTGCTATCAGCATTAATCATGCTAAATTGCATAGTTTAGCTTATGAATTATTAAGTATACCATAAGGTACGTTTAGAGGGGTGTGTGCTAAAATTAACACAGATAAGGTGGAGGAGTAACATACATTATCGAAATCCACGATGATTTGATTAAGGACACGAAGACACTCCATGCCATCACCCGTTGCTTCCAACTCCATGTAAAACCCGGAGAAATTGCAAATGTTGGAAAATAAAACAGCGACCGATGAACAAGCTTGAGCATACAAATCCTAAAAGTTATAAATAATAATAATATATAGAGAACAGATATAAAAATTCAGTACTTTAAAAAGTAGGAGTTCTTATTAAGTGCTTGAAAAACGAGTGAGTTTATATACAGAATACACGTAACATAGAACACAATTAATAGTCTTTATTCGCAACATTTCGACATTTTTATGTATTTTTGTTAGAGGTTTAAAAAAAAAAGAGAGCAAGAATATTGACCATCAAATCTTTTTAAGATGCAAAAAAAGTGTGTTGCCGCCATACCTCGTTGTTATCGCGAAGAAAATGTTCAGCGACGTGAACTGGTAATATATTGTACAATAATTTCTTGTTATATTTTCGTTTGTCTTCCATTTCATCACGTTCTTGTGTCGCTTGTGTTTTCCAAAGGAAGTCTAATCGCGAAATATTCTCATGCTGATTGTGAGAATAATAATGAGAAACATGTACAAGATATAAATGTCCACCCAGAATAAAATTTAATAAAAATGATCGACGAAATAATTTTAAATGATTCACTCTCATGCGTAAAAAAGTTATAAACTTTACCCAGCCAACACACAGCGTTAGAACGACGTTGTACGGACGTTGTACGGACGTTGCCACGCTTTAACATGAGTTTAACGCGTTTAAATCATTAAAATAATTCTTCTTCATAATAACCACCATTAGATAAGTTTTGAAATTCAACTTTGTTGAATCACGAAACAAAGTTAATAATTGAGAAAGGAAGGAATAACCCATTTTTGGAGTTCCTACAGCCACTATGGATTCTATTGTTCCCGTCTTTGAGTTGGGTTACAAGTGGAACAAAATCGATGTTTGCTAGAATGATTTTGGGCGATGAGTTTATTAAAAGCATATATTGGTTTAATATAACGAATAATCCTTGTAGTTTATGAATTTCTTCCGGAATACAAAACAAAAAACAAAAACGGAAAACAAAATGAATTCCCACAAGTTTCTGCTTTGGCTTTATAATTATTCGAGGTCCAAAGTCCAACTTGCTTCAATCTTGAAAATAATTCATAACGACTACAGGATCTCTAAAAATGTTCTATAAAAGCACAGATTCTTTTTTGTAAAGTAAACTTACTCATGAACTTTTATGTAAATGAGTTTTTCCATTTTTAAGTTTGTAAATAAAAGAATAGAATGGAGGAAAGCATACCATGTAAGCGTGACTGACCAAACCAACAAATAGATACATTATCGAACTAATACTGTGAATGTACAAAGGAACAAAAGGCGATACATCTGAATGTCTGGAAACATGAAAAGAAAATAATATTTGAAATCAATATAGTTGCTAAAAATTCTGGATTGAGGGTCGGCAACATCCGTGAAGGAGAGTGAAATACATTTTACAATAACTTATTGTGTTTCTCAACAGGTAATTGTCTTTTTGCTCTCCTACACATGTGTTTGCCGACCCTATAGATCCACTTCTGAAAATACTGCAAATTAGTCATCCAAAATGCCTTTCATCCCGACTGGACTGCTTATATATGGAAATCAAGTAGCAAAATTAAAACTACATAAAAATATAACAATTACGTGACTTACACACAGTATGATAAAGAATCGTGCCAATCAAAGAGATTCTTGAATTTCAGAGGCAGTGCCAATGCATAAAATAAAGCTACTGACAGGATGATAAAGAATTTGACACTTGAAAGACAATTCAGAGAATTCGCTGCTGTGATCATGGCCAATGATATAGTATAAGTGATATACTGAGAAGAGAAAAGAAAATATAGTGAAACATAAAAGCAAAAAATAAATATTCGATCATAAAAAAACAATAACATGACCTTGTGAAGACAATAGAAGCATTGTCGTTTCTACAAAAACGATGATCATTACTTTGATTGGTTCTTTAAACAAAGAAACTAATCTTTATGAATACAATAGAAACAATAGAAACATTATGCAATATTGGAGCTGTGGCCGAGTGGTTAAGGCACTCAACTCGTAACCTGCTGGTCAGAGGTTCGAGTCCACCACCTGTTACAGTGGCAAGGATAACCTCTCGCTGCTAATTGCCATAGGTTTCCGTTGTAGGTGTTACACAACGAAGACAGGACTCTCATTGATAGCAGTATGCTTAGTACTTAAGAGACCATCCTGCGTAAAAATTCATAAATAAATAAATAAATAAATAAATAAATAAATAAATTGTTATTTTATTATAGCACTTAACATTTT
Organism: Dendronotus venustus; assembly: GCA_031834005.1. Taxonomy (NCBI): domain Eukaryota; kingdom Metazoa; phylum Mollusca; class Gastropoda; order Nudibranchia; family Dendronotidae; genus Dendronotus; species Dendronotus venustus. The sequence goes on from JAUEKX010374026.1 coordinate 5,775, forward strand.
GTGTCCTAAAGAGATGAACTCATACAGCCAGTTACAAAATCGATAAAAAACTTGAGGAAAGCAAAAGAATAGAAGTTCTTACATTTGAGGAAAATCCCTCTTAACCTATTTCGGTATTTGTGGTCGCCCGCAAAAAAATAAACTTGAAAAAATTACCTGTGGATAGACACAATGTTCTTCAGATAGGGAAGGTATGACAACCTGGCGATTCGAATAAATGTCCATTGTCAAGTTGGTATCTTTGCATACTGCGACACTAGGTGTTTCTTCAGGGCACATGAACTGAATAATATGAACGATAAGTAATGATGACATTCTGGTTGATTCATGTACATCAATGACAAATTAAATTTTAAATTCTTTGAAGTTGTCTAAATATGGCACTAACTTTCTTTGCAGATATTAACTCTAGCATCCAAAGAGGTTCAGAAATTAATAAAACTCTCTTGATTTTTCTCTCTTTACTCACCAGACCCCCAGTAGCAGCTACGTATAAAAGTGCAGTGACAATGACGGACAGTGTTCGGTATAGTGTTTGACTCCTCATCAGTTTCGGTGAGATTAACCGAGAAATCTTCTAAATGAATGGATATTTAAGAAATTTATTTCCATTTATTATATATAAACCTTAATCATAATAACTTGACCTATTCCATATTTGTATACTCACGATAAGTGGGACAAGTAAGACTTTTGTTAACTGGGACCACATTTCTTGGTCTCTAGAAACTTCCTTACTAAAGAAACTTCGTTTAATTTGGATATTCGTTAAGTGGGACCGATTTTTTTCAATCTCTTAAGGGATGAACTCAGTAGAAATATGTAGCCTTACCTCCATTTTATGGAAGATACTAAACAGTACTGTTGGAAGAAGTAAACAGAACACACAAACAAAAAGCAATGTTGTTTTCAATGTCCTGCAGAAGAGAGAAGAAAAAAATTTGAATTAGAATCCATACAAGAATGGAAGTATACCCCCTGGAAAAACCGGAAATTTAAAATCAATCATACAGAAAAACAAGAAATTGACGGGGCCTTACCTCGGAAATACAAGCATAATAATGAGGAGTATAAGGAAGAAAGTCAACAACATGAAGAGAATGTGAGGGATGAACATCGAATCTACTTCTTCGCAATACTGTCAAATGAAAAATAATGAAACTCGTCAAAACAATGTATTCCTCTCACTGTTTATTTATAGGGTGAACTGGCACGGGTATATAATCTCACATCTAATCTTACCGTAAGGGAAGAAATTTTCGCGGGATATTAATTTAGCGATATCGAAGAATAATCAAATCAGAAAATAAAAAGTATAATGACTATGCACAGATTTAGTTTAGGAATTTCCCCTTATAATGAATTGGGTATGATAAAAACAATATGGATTTTCTTGACAGGAGTTTAAATTCAGGAAACATTTTTTTGCGAGAATTTAATTTCGCAAAATCGAGGAGAATTCGCAAAACTCACGAAATTTTCTTCCCGCGAAAATTTCTTCCCTTAAGGTATCCTTATCAACAACTTTTACATGGTCTTTATCCGCCCCTGGAAGTCTTAATAATATTAAGTGTGCTCCTAATTTCAGCATTATATGCTTGGCATAAATTATTCAACATTCTGTGCTTATCATCTTACCTTCTTCTCGTATTCTTTCTTCCGGAATTTTAGGATAACCGGACGAACATTTTGTTGTTTCAGTTGTTCCACATTACGGGCATCAATCGCACGCTCTAAGAACTCATTCACTTCATCTTCTGACGACATTGTCGTCTTCGTTAGACCAAGCCTAAGAGTACATGTAAATTTATAATAGTACTCTTTAAAGGAAAATTGAAAAATGTATCATAATTTATTAACGCATTCATTAACATAATTTGGAACTACCCCCTCGACATTAATTAGGATTTTAAAGTAAATTTAATTTTCTTTCATACTGGTGACTACGTGGGTAATCCCGAGTGTGTGGTAGATCACTTGGAGAAGTAATTAGGTGTAACACTCCCCTTTAGCAACTGAAGGAAAACACTTGGTATTTTCAGAGTGAAGGAAGTTCAGGGAAAACATCCAAGTCATTGCTTTACATCGTTTACCTTTCTCTCATTTTCTTTTCTTTCAGTTCTTGACTTCCATCCTCCTCGTCAACATTCTGTATAAAGAGAATAAGAATCAGGAAATAATAAGGACAACTCAACTGAAATTATCTTAAATCACTAAACACATAGAAGACGTACATAATATGAACCTACCTCAAAGAACTTTTTGGCAAATGGTTGACTGTTAGGTGCACCTGTACCACCTTTAGGGACTGCTTGATTGTTGACTGCTAGTGTATCGTTTTCATGATATGCTTGTCGATCAGTTGATGTGCTTCCTTCCCACATCTCCGTAGTCTGTAAATTGATGTGTTGAGGTATTATTTATATGTATTAGATAATCATAAATTACAAGCAAAAACCTTTGGATAAACACGCTGATTTACGTTTCAAATATCACACATAAGTTTACCTACTACCAATCAAAACAAAATTATCGAGGCAAAATCATTCCTAATATATAATTTAAACAAGATTTCCTAACATAATAGAAATAAACTTCAAATGATTAGGATTGTATTATATTTTTGTGTCAATCAACATTTTTGCTATTCATTCTATCCATAGACGAAATATTTATGTTCTATCCAAAACACCGCGGAAGAACCAGGTATTTAGCCTGAGTTCTTTTATTATAATTAATAGGAGCACAGGCTTCCTGCGTGGTCTCTGGCTATCTCGCCCCGAGGGGAATTAAAGACCCCGTCCTGCGGAGCGGGAATCAAAATTGAAAACCAGAACAATAACAGAAAAGTACAAAATACTAACAGACATTTTAATGCAAATACGACTTTTTTTTAGCTTTTTTTTTAGCTTTTTTTTTTCACTATCCCAATATGTCAGACGTTTTCAAAAAGTTCGACAAGTCGGACGCTTATCCCATTCGCCTTGAGGGTCGGAGTTAGCGAGAGTCTACTATTTCTATAAAAAGAGTTACTACGGGAAACAATTACCTTGTTTTGTTTTAGTTTGTTTGGGTGAGGGACGATGAAGAATGATTTGATATTATGTTCCTTTAAATACACATCTCGCTTGAAGCCTTCTCCTTCTTCAACAACGTATTCTTCTTTAATCTCCTCACACACAGCCTCTGTTACGTGGATTCGTCTAAAAGCATAATTTTTATTTGTAAATAATAGATCATTTCATTTCGGTTTCTATTTTCGTGAAAAAGGTATCGATTTTGGCGAATTTTGGTGGTTTCGCGAATTACATACCCTGGAAACAATATTTTACTCAATGTGAATTGATTTTTGCAAAATGTGTGATCTTAGATATAATTTACAACTACTCGCGGGAGGTTTTAATTCGATCATTCGTCAGCATCCCTCTAACCTTCTGTACAAAAACAAAATTGGTGCGCATTTTTACCAAAGTACCATAATAAGCTCTTATAACACGTCAATTAAATCTGCGAACTCTAATTTTCGCAGGGAATAACGCGTATCGGATGACTTCACGAGGCTAAAAAAAGAATATTTTCGCAATATACTCAGTCTAAATTTTACTTTCTCGATGGCTTTCTTTGTTATTCAGGAGAGTTGGGATTGGGAAAATTCCATCCATCCAGGTATGAGCGAGTATATTTTATTGTATTCATACCTTATTATTTCACGGGTGCTTATTTTTTATAAGAGCTCAAAATTTATTTGTAAGTTCTATTTTTCTGTATTTTTTTACATTGAGTTTGAAGATTGACAGGAAGAAGTGCAAACGAAAGAGGATGGGATTTAGAGGAACGGCGACATCTGCGAAGAAGAGTGAAAAGACAAACAACTAAGCGTTTCTAGTAGTTAATTTCTTTTTGTTCTCCTACACATTGGTTTTTTTTTTGATTCGTTACCTGTTGTTGTTGATTGAAAGTTAATGATAAAGTTTTTCAATAATATTCCTTCATTAAAGTATATTTTGTAGAGCAGCCAAACATCGATCGTTGTAATTAATTTTTAGAAGTAATCGTTGTTTTAATTTTTAGCTCGAAGAGAAGTATATACGTAAGCGTATTTTAACAAAAAAGTACTGAATATTAAGGTAAGAATTTTTACCCAGGCTTTCCACCAGACTCCATATGTGACGCGATAGTGACGTCATTGGACCATACGTCATACTGCCATTTCTTCAAACCCAAAACACCGCAGTGAACTTTTCCCGTATGGATGCCTACCCGCATGTTCAGTTTCACGCCAACTGCTTCACGGACAATCCTGAGAGAAAAAAAAACATTTTTTTATTTATAAAATGAAACAACCAATTAACAATTTAAAGAATTTTGTTGAGTTTATTTTCGCAGGGGGAAGATTTGGATGGTGATTATTTCTAAAATATTCACTTGAAATTATAATTTTCAAAATGCAATTTTTATTTTTGGTTTATAAAATCATCGCTATAAATTTGTCAGTTTTAACCATTTCTTATACACGAACATGTTGAAACAAAAACTAAAAAAAACACCGTTTATAGCGAGGATACCTAAATAAACATATGAGATGGAGTGTTTCAATAACAGTAGCACTCCATCGTTGATACTTGACCTGCTCTAAATCTTTATGTGGCAGGTGGTTTTGAAAAAAGACCTTATTACTATTGCTGCTAAGAGGGTTTTCGTAAACTTTGGAATAGCAAAGATAAATGTTCTCACATTAAATTTTAATTAGTTAAAAACAGTAAAACGAAATAAAAACATTATATTAATACATCGGGTGAGTCAAAAAAAAGTAGCGCTGTTTGAAGACTTTATTATCAAAAAAGAAGTAATGAAACAAAATTAAATATATAATTAATAATTTACAAACATATAATTTAAATCAATAGACATTTTTAATAATAGAGTTTTTGTGAATACATTTTCTACTTAAATCATTATAGTAAAATATATGTATCACACAGGGCAAGATTCGCCAATATGTTTATCATATGCTTATTTTTCAACAAAATATGAACCTAGATATGTTTACAAAAAACGTTCTTGCAATTTTTCTGTAAAGCTCTTGATAAAGAAAATGACTTTTCCATTGAAAGTCAACACAAAAAATGAATAAGCATGAAGTGAGTTTAAAAGAGAGAACAGGAAGTTTGAAAAAACAGGAATCGAAAAAAAAAAGACGTTTTGTGACGTCTCTTTGAATCTCGAAATTACCAAATTGTAAGAACCTTCGAACTCTACCGAACGCTTTAGGTTCCCTACATAACAAAAATTTGTTGCTAATAAGGTCAAGGTACTTACCCGATAGCTTCAATAACATCCAGTCCCATATTAATGCAACAATGTGCATGATCCGCACGAGGTTCAGGTAATCCGGATACGCAATAATAACAATCACCAAGAATCTTAATTCTCATGCAATGGTTTTTCTATAGTAAAAAAAAGAAAAAGAAAATACAAAAATTTGGGACTTTTAAACACCTAATTTGTGGTTTCTTCTTTGGTAATTACATTACTCATATAATTAAAGCCAATTAATACACAAGGTGTAAAAAAAGCAAACTTGTTAGTGTAACATACTTTTTATTGCTTTTAACTTTTGTTAGGCTAATAGAATAAACATGAAACAATGTTACAAGTTCAAAAAATAAAATATGTTTCTTTATAATAAAACCAAGTCTGATCTTTTCATTTTGAAAAAGTTCCCGTTCTCATTTTGATTGTGAAAAAAAAAAAGGTAATTCACTCGGACGACTTTTAACTGATGCGAACTACTATAGTCCACCGCCGTATCTACCATTTTGAAAATAAAATTAGAGCAAAAATTCGTATAAAGAAACGTTTATCCGCCTAATAATGTTACTTACAACAGCTAGCTGGTCGAATCTAGCAAAAAGTTCGTTCAGTGTTTTCACTAGCTCGTGAGCTGTACATTGCGAGGATAACTGTGTGAAGCCTTCGATATCAGCAAACAAAATACTGAAAAACAAAATGTAATGGATGATTATCCATTATACATGATTATCGATCATTTTGCATCTACTTCCTTTTTTTTCGATTTTGTGTCAATTTAAATTTTGCGTTAATCCTTTAAGTGTTATGCGAAATCTCATTTTTGCAAATAAAAACAGTCGAAAAATGTTACGTAGATTCCGAAACACCACCATTCCACCGTAATTCTGGTAATTCATCGGCAAAAGGGTTAAAAGTTTCGAGCAGAGGGTAAATTTAATTTTTAGAACTTGTCTATTTTTTTTTCGCGTAAATGGTGACACATTAACACCTTGCTGTATGCTTTTTATCCATCTACCCGCCTCACTAACTCACATTCACTTACATACAGTGTTTATATGAAATATTATAAATGATAAAAATCTTTCTAAATACCTGACATTAGCATGCCGCTGGATGTATATTTTACTGAACATTGTGCTCTCCGGTTCACCTTCGATATCAGCTTTCATTTCCATGGCAACATGCCTTGGTAGCACGGATAAAAGCAATCGTTCCTTGAGCAAAAAATACAGTAAGTATAGTTTATATGAAATGAAAACTTATGACGTAATAACAACCTTACTTACAATCTATTTGTATTTGTTTTGTGTTCACATAGTTTAAAAAGCGTAAAAATTTACCAGGAACTTTTACACATTTTGAATCCGTTTACTGAATATTTCATGCTATTTATGACACCCTAAAACATTCGTACTTGCCACTAAAAAACGAAAGTCGAAATTTTTATCCAAATCACACGCGGATTTCTAACGAGCTTGAATTTACAATTTAACAAAAGTGGCGGCATGTAATCTGGAGTAAATTTAAACTGGGAAGAAACTTTCCCATGATTTAGCTACCTGCTCTTGATTCTCTCTCTGCAATTTCAGCCTCGTTTCGACGAAGCCTCTCGTTTCCAAAAAGGCTTCACGTTGTGTTTGTTCAGCTGGGTAATGTGAAAATACACCGGCCAAATTGACAGCAATGTATATGACAATGTTTGTTGCAATCTAATCAAAGGAAGCATTACGTAATAATAAGAAGCAACGATCGAATTTATAAATTTAGGTCGCTGGTAAATGTTATGAAAGTGTTCCCTTTAAAAATTCCCTGAGAAATTTAATTTCACGCTAGTTTCAAGACCACCATGCAGAAAAACTTTCTATGCATGAAAGGACACATTTTTATTTTACATATAAATAAAACACGAATGACTCATTAGGGAAAAAAAATTTTATGTAAAATATTTTCCTCCTGATCTTAAGAAAAATGTTACGTACCAACCACCAAACGTCTTTTTGAGATGATGCTTGCGATGCAATCGACGTTATCAAATGTGTTATTGTGATCAACAATCCGCAGTAGATGGACATGCGAAATTGCAAAGGCAACATCACATACGTCATATAGATGGAGAAAATCACGAAGTTCATGGAGGCCGTCACCCCGTGTACCTGATCTTGTGCCGGCACCGAGTTGAAGATCGTCGTCAAACAGTTGAACAACACAATGACGTATGACACGAACACGAGGAGGCGACCCGAAGATTCGTTCCAATTGATGACGCTGAGTAGTGCAACCAACACAGTTACCTCCACCACCAGAAAGATGCCCCGAGTATAGCGGAAGCTGCCTAGCCTATTGTAGTGGAAGTGGAGACCGATTTCACACAGGCTAGTGAGAATGAGAATAACGAGAAACCAATTTATGAAATGTTGATTCAGGTGGAAGAAATAACGACGGTACAGTTCTTCGATTTTGGGAGAGGGGAACGGCACTGTCTTGAACAAACTCATCACATACTTCAAGTTGAATTTCTCAGCTGACCCGGCTCGAGGGTGCTTCAAGAGGGCGGGTTTCTTCTTGAAGTCGTGGGCGTTAGAGTGGTTTTGGGAGTGGATTTCAGCGTTGAGGTCTCTGATTTCAACAGAATGATTGTGCTCGATATCGTCGAGCGAGTTTCGTGCCTGAAACATCTGCGTGATACCGTATGAGTCGGCAGAGCGTCGCATCTCGTTCACAGACAGCGTCTCTGTGTTGTCACGCTGCGCGTTTGAGCTCCTCGTGTCAGGTGAGATGGAACGTTTTGTTAACAAATTCGAGTTCATGATCGCTACGTTCATTTGTTCATATCGTAATTTTTGTTGTACCGTTTCTACGAGTTTTTAATTGCTTCGGTTTTTTTTTTTATTATCTAAAATTATTTATTTATATATTTTTAATTATATATTATTATATTTAAAAAATAAAAAATCATTAAACAGTTGTTTCCCCTGTCAACATAGATGTAAAAGAAAAACATTTTAACGACATCCTTCCAATTACCTTTTTATTTTTGTCTAAATGAAAATCCTTCACAAAGATTTACTCTTCTCAAATTCACAATGTTATCGTTTAAACAAAAACAAAAAAGTGTTGAAAAAATACGAAATTGGTAAGAAACTTGTTAAGAAATAATAATATACCATATAAATTTACTTGTGCTTTTATTTAACCCGACGTCAAACTTTTTTTTTTCTTAAAACAAAAGGCCTATTGTTAAGAACAATAAAAAATATAATTAATTTCTGATGCTTTGCCGTTCCTTATTAAAATTTTAATGACTTTCCTACGTGGTAGCTATATAAAAAAAAAATAGTGTTGAAAATCTGAAAATGAAAATTGGCACTAAATTAAATAATTAAAAAATTAAACTGAAAGTGACAAAGCACAAATAACTTAAACATTAAAAAGAAAAAGAGTAAATAAAAAGATGCAAAAGGCAAACCCGGTCTTTCTTTAA
>JAUEKX010375135.1:9109-19866 GCA_031834005.1 Dendronotus venustus
TATGGGATGGAATTTCTTTTGTTGAAATATGGGATGGTTCTTCTGGTAAAATATGGAATCGAATCTTTCTTGGTGAAATATGGGATTTCTGATCGCTTATGAAAGAATGGTATGGTTTCACGCTTGTGGAAGAATGGAACAGCAGCCTCTTTCTTTGCTTCTTTCAATAAAGCCGTTAGGAGTGCTTTGTGATTTGTCTCTTCGTCGACGAATGCACGTTTTGATTCTTCTACACTTTTCTTTGTCTTCGTCTTTGCTAACTCGATAAGACTTTGCAAATTCCTTTTGATTTCACTTTCAATATCTCTCTTATTCAAACTGTCTAACTTTTGATCATCTTTGGAGGCGGCTTCGTCACCCGACACAACCGATAAATTTAGACATGCACATAATAATAAAGCAAACATGTGCAATTTACAAAATGAAACCATTTTTACTCTCGTTTGTAGAAATACACTAAATGTTGGATTGCATCAGTTTGTTCTGTTCTGTTCTGCTGTTTGAGTGTAAAGCAACCAGCTCCCCTTTTATTCGCTGGTAAAAAAAAAAACAACAATAAAATCTGTGAGCAGATATTCGGTGATTCGTTAGCAAAATGAACAATGCATTTGTTTTCTTTATTCGACAGGTTTTAATGTTGTTGGAAAGAGAATTTCTGAATGCGTTTTTTTTTTAGTTTACTTTTTTTGTTTTAACCCGTCTATTTTCGGATGAGTTACAATAAAAAGAGAAAAAGATATATAGGAGCATATGAATTCACTTCACAGGACCCACCTAATCAGGATGTAACGTTCTCTATTCTTTCTCTTTGTTTACCACTTATATTTTCAAGAATTTCTACTCGATTTAATATATCTTTATTAATATGTATCACGCATACTGAAATCTCTTATGTTCGTTACGTTCTCTCATTAATTTGAAAGTATACTAGAATAATAAATTAGCAGAAGCAATATATGTCCCGAAATGTTATTTCATAAAAGCTAATGCACTTTTGTTAATTTTTGACCGGTCTAGTCAAGCGGGCAACTCTTGAATTTGATATCTTTTTAAATGAGTGTTAAAGACGGTTTTTACTCTGGCGGAGTTGCCAGTTGTGAAGAAAAATATGACAATGGGAATGCTAAAAACATAGCCGTAAGAAATAATGGAGAAGATCGAAAAATAAAACCAAAAGGACTATATTACCATAGTTTTATACACTGATAAACAAGCAAAGTTCTATACAGGCACTTCCCATACAATCTTAATTTTTCTTCATATCTTTGCATCAGATACAGCAAATTACTAATAATATCAACTGTGAAATCCATCCAACAAAAAAACTTTTTAATGGTCTTAAATTATGTTAATTAAAAGCTTAAAACTATAAATATCAATACAAATAGTTTATAACCTTCTAAAAATCATTTCGGTTAACAAATACAATAAGAAAGAAATTTCTTCAGGATTTACATGATTTTAGCCTTTGGTTTAACTGCGGGAGATATTTTCCAGTAAAAACCCTCAAGAATCATTTATTATTGTATTAATATAAAATATTTTGAATTAAAACATAAATTTTAATTATAACTATTATGAGCATCTAAGTTTCGCGAATTATTATATTATTTTAAAAGAGAGTTCATAATTTTCACATTTTATACATTTAAAATGCCCTACCGTTTAAAATTTGAAATATAAAAAATTTGTAGGGTACCAATAATCATAACTGATTTTGATCCATTACCCATTTGTGGTAAATTAATTTGTGACAAAATAGTTTCCAAAACGCCGCTTCTCTACTTTCAATTCGTTCAGCGCTTTTTTCTCTCTTAAAAATTGTGTTTTATATTGGTCGCGCACAAAACTGTTACATTCAATTTGCGGTTATTGAATGCCACCGCACCTCTTGATCCGCGCTTAAGGTGCTCTAGCTATAGGTGGTGAGCCCACCTGTAAAAAAATATCCGCCATATTAGGGGGGCTCGGCAAGATCAAACATTTGAGCCCCTGCAATGAGCATTTTGAGACTAGCAACGCCAATACAACGAAATCGAAAACAGAGTTGTTGCTGCTGCTTTGATGGGAGACTTTATCGGTTACGGATAGTATATTTTTGGCCAGTCAAATGTAAACAAGAAGATCGGATTATCTCTTTTAGCAGCAGAATCATGGATGGCAAGCAAAGATATGCTGCTTAAAAGAATCTGTAATACATAGTTTGAAAAAAAATTAGAATCTCTCAAAAATTATTTTGTGTGTTTGGACAAGAGATGGTTTTGTTTCGAAAGTTGATTCAAAATCTATTTCTCTCACTTACTTGTGAGTTGTCATAAATAATGTTTGATTGTGTATTTATTTAAATATATAATATAGATAATTATTATTGCTTGATCATACATCATAAATTAAAGATTTTGTTTTTTTCTCAGTGAGTGAACATATGAAATGAAATTATATTACAAAAAGTATGATATAGTTTAATATATATGGCTATTATTATTACGTTTTTACCATCACTTAGGAGGACTTGCTTCGCTATCATCCTGTAGAACCATAAGTTATTTGATAATAATATTGTTATAGAGTGATTCAATAGGGTAGTTTTAATGATCCTGTAACAATGCAAATTCATAATACTTTAAGTATTATTTTAAGGAGAAGGGTAGTTCAAGTCACATCTGTGATGTAAGTCACCCCAGGTTAGCTTATATAGTGATGTTATTATGCAGTTTACATACTACTTACAGCTGTAAGTAAAGACAGTCAGAGATGATGACAAGGACAGGACATTTTCATTTATACTCTGCCCCCAATATATGTTCCTTCTAGTATTAATATTTAGAATTTTATGCATACATAATTATTATTAGTATATATATCTTATATATAATTGTTGTTAAAACATATAGCCTTATTGGAAGACAAAGGTTTATGTTGTATTTAGGATAATTTAGCTATTATAAATTGTGAGAGATTGCATTGTTGTGTGCTACATGTCCAATTTTATAAAAAAGAATTGTATTATACTTTGCCGAAAACATTTTAGATCACACCCAGAACTATTTAGAGCATATAAATATATATGCTTATAAATTATTATAATATAAATTGGTTCAATTAAAAGCCATTGTGTGTGTTGAGTTTGCAACAGTAATTGACCTCCAAGTTAAAATGCTTTTTCTTGATCCTGGTACAGCTGAGTTTCTTAGTCTTTGTTTAATAGTTTAATTACTTTTTTAAATTCCCTTTAAATCGATCTAAAAATGTCTTACTTTTCAAAGAAAGTAGTTAACCTTGAAAAGTATATCAAGTTGTCTTGGTTTTCATCAACACCTTAATTCAATGGTTTGGGCCAAAAGAAAATAGATAGATTAAAGGTTTTTTTGGATTGCACATGTTCTTTGTAAAGACAATATTTTTATTGACAGGAACCATTATTCTTTTATTATTTGGAATTAATTTTATTTATATGTTGGGTCTGTCCATGTCTGAATGTTTTTGTCCTAGACATGCTGATGAGCTTTGAGATTGGGCGAAACAGACGTCTATTATAAACATGTATATATATAAATGTTATGGAATTTTTTATCATTTTTTACTAAAGCATAGGATAACATAATGTGTATAACATTATAATCTATATGTATTTGAACACTACATTCGAAAATGTGTTTTGTATTTATACCATTTTTTTTTTTTTTTAAAGTAATGAGTTATTTTCTTCGTGAGAAATTCTCTTATATTTGATTGAGTTATATACGATATCGCTAGAATAACGGTTATTTTACCAAAACAGTTTGCAAAGCTCGAACCAATCGTGTTTTTGATTGACCGAAACAGCAATGGTAGCGTTTTTACGGCTAATAATCGCCAATGTTGTCACTTTAATTAATTGTAAGTCTGTTTCAATAATTGGTTGAGTTACCTTAATTTTTTATTACAACAAGTTTTTTATCACTGCAAGTCATCACCTTGGGTTCGTCTTCGAATTTTCTTAATCTTCTCATTAAAAAATAATTAATTAATTGTCTCCATCCTTGTTAAGTAAAATTAAATAAAAATGATATAATAATGTAGATAGGTATGTAATGATTAAAGCAAAACTTCCTAATTTGCTTTATCTCAACTGTCAGACGACCATTCTCATAAGAAACCTAATGAATTATTGGAATGTAGCTAAAAATGAGTCCCACTGAATCTTTTTACTTTAAATTTTAAGGAATGCTGAAGAAACCTGCAAACAAAAAAACGAAAAAAGCTGATGTCATCAGAAATTATTGAAGAATGGCGTCAAAAGAATGAAGAAAGAAAGAAAATTGTAGGATCAATCAAACGTAATTGCGAAATTACATTGAAAGTAAACACTATTAGCTATTTAATTATGTTTAGTTATTTCGTATGGGCACGTTTAGAAATAGTTCAGAAAATACTATTTATTATAAATAATATTTTTTAGAAAAAACGTTAAACATTACTCAATGATAGAATATCAGTTAGCTATATATGCTTCTACTTAGTTGGGAAAAGGAAATTTGTTTAATTAATTATGTTATGTACAATTACAGTCAAATATTAAAAATATTTGAAAAATATTATTTCATGGATATTCATGTCAGCGCACAATTTAACAATTCGGTAAATAATTCTAACGGATCCATTATCGCATCATGTTTGTAGTTCACATGCTAGTAATTTTTTATTTTATACCAAAACAAGGTGGTGATGAAATATGGTTTGTGAAATTCAATCAAACAATTGTATAGAGGAGTTTGTAGAAATCTTGTAAAAAGGATTTTTTATTCGGGGAAATAAAAAGACAAAGATTTTCGTACTTATTTCAAAACAGCTAAATCACTGGTTCTGAAAAATAATATTCTCGAAAATGAATTAACAAATATCAATTTGCGTAAAAAGTTATTAAAGAAGAAAAACATGATTTTAATTCAAGTATGATTTCAGCGGCAACATTAAAAAGGAAAAAAGAGTAAACACTATACATTGAATAAACATTTTGATAACGAATTATCAATATCTGCTGTGTGGACTTATTCAGTGATTTGCAACGGAAAAATACTCAAAACGTTTCACCGCTAAAGCTAATACTGTATGCTATATTATTTCATCAATATAAAGAACGATTTTCCTAACAACAAAAATTAAAGCCAACACAATTTTCGGCTTTCAAGCTTTGTCGAGAAAAATATAAAAACAAGATAAATTATGCTTACGTTATTTAAACCATATATAATGATAATACACCCACTGAATGTAATACCTTATAGTTTAGTTTCACGTAATATTCTTATTCTTCTCAGTTATAAACTCAAATAGAGAGCTATGAGCGCCAAAAAAATACGGTTTTTGGACTTCAATTTCGGGAAACGCGTCAAAATAGCCCAAATTTAATTCCGCGAAATATACTTAAGGTAGTAGTTATTAGTATATTCCGCGAAATTCGCCAATTTCGACCCTCTCATCCGCAAAGAATTCCGCGAAATTTAATTCCGCGAATATTTCTTCCCTTAAGGTAATATTTAATTTATAAACATTAAAACCTGCAAAAATATGGTATAAATGATAAAGATCTAGAATTTTCCATAACCAAAGTAACAATTTAGTGAGTATATAAAAAAATGTTAATAATATACTTCAAACATCTTGAAAATTGGTTATTTTCTTCTTTTACGATAATTTCATTTTCACGTGGAAATGTTTTTCGAAACGTACACAATTGGCTTGATCTAAAATAACAATCACGTCAAGAGATCCATCTTTACAACCTGTCGCACTTACGACAGTTCCATTGCGATACAACCAACTAAAACAAAAACAAAATAAAATTGTAGAATAAATTGGTGGCCGACAATGCACGTTAGAGGGTAAATTAACGTACGTGTGTAAAAATAACTAATAACACCATAACATTTTTCTTGCTATATTAACGATATAATCGATATAAATGATTAAGCAATATTTTAAAAAATTCAAACAAGATTCATTTGTCATAAAGCTTAAATGTTCTCCAATTTAAAAGAAATTTGGCACAAATACCAGTTAGACTAAATTTCTAAACTTTTATTAATTAATAAACCTAAGTTCGTCGCCTTCTTGATCAATGTTTATTCCGTACTGGGCGCGTCCAGTTGATTTGAGTAGACCAGCCTGAACATTTTGAAGGAGTTGTTTGAGACCATCACCGTTTGTAGCAGAGAGAGGTATATCTCGCTTGTCACTTTTCATATTTTCAATTTCCTCGTCCGTTCTATACAAAGAGAACAAAAAAAGCAAATGAAAAGAAAGGAATTTATTAAGTAATAACTTTTTTTAGTTTACAATCTAATATTTGAAAATATTTGTAAACTTATACAACAATAATATAAAACTGAATGAATAAATGCTAGGTTTAATCATAGTTTAACAGCATGTATTTTAGGATATATCCAAAAACGAGAAAAAAAGTGTAAAATTCTTTGTATTCTGTAATCTCCAGGTCGTCCTGGTCATCTCATCCACAACTTCTCCACCTTAGCACTTTACCAGAAGAAGAAGAATGGTACTAACACTTAACTTGGATGATTTACACAGTTAAACCATGTTACATTATAATTTATATTTCTACAACGTCATTCTACAATCGGAAAATAACAGTTCCCGGTTTTATACATCTGTTATATTCTTCAAGTTTTATTTTCAGCGTCTTCACATAGACCTAGGCCGACGCACATAACCCTTATATATTCATTGTCTCGTCCAAATATCTTATCCTTACTATATCAATCATGACGGTTCAAAACAAACGAAAACACCTATAGGTATAGGGAAAAAATATTTCTGCATTGGTGTATTTACTCAAGGTTAATTAGTTTTAAGAGTAAGAGTGGAGGGTCATCACTTGTAAACCAAATTGATGACTAAAGAATCTCTTGGTGTCCTATTATAAAATCTTTATTTCTTGAAATACTTTCAATGATTACTTAAGTTTCTTGATATTCTCTAACTTCTCTTGAGAATTTCTTTAGATCCTTTGAAGACAGTTCCTTAGTTTTTAGAATGTCTTTCTATTTTTTTAGCATCCTTTGTTATTTTCAGAGATAGCTAAGTAGTGTTATCAGTTGTGTGTCAGCTCACCTCTCTGATATTCAAGTGTTCTGTCTTTTCATTTTAACGCTTGGATTATTGTTGAAGTGTCTTTCTCCAAGCGGTTCATAATACTGTTGGGAATGTTGAGCGTATTTTAGAAGGCAGTTTGTAAATGGAAAAGGCTGTGGCAAAAGGTTGCAACTCTTCATTGGATATATAAACAGTTTTCGTAATGTGATCGATAAATTACCTAACATTTTCCTGACTTTCTCATAAAAATATTTTTTCTAGACTCTATAACTGTATGAACATTGGAATAACTTTAAATAGCTGCGGAAACACAAAAATAACTTGCATAGGCGTGACTAAAAAAATACCTTACTGATC
Organism: Dendronotus venustus; assembly: GCA_031834005.1. NCBI lineage: Eukaryota > Metazoa > Mollusca > Gastropoda > Nudibranchia > Dendronotidae > Dendronotus > Dendronotus venustus. Next base: position 16,562 of record JAUEKX010375135.1, read on the forward strand.
TAAATTTTCAATAAATGTTTATGCCAAAATGATCGTAATGGAAAAAAATCTCACTTAGTCAAAGCGAAACTATTGAACCTTCACTTTAAAGAAACGAAATTTTGCGGACTTCGCGGTTTAGGGGGTCTTCCGCGAAATTTAAATCCCGCAAAATTTAAAGAACATACCTCAGGTCAGCTTTATTCAAAATATGAATCATATTGTCTCGAAGTGCATCAGAGAGTTTTAACCTTTGTAACACATTCATAACCGTATCTCTTTGAAGTTTGTATTCGGGATGCGAACAGTCAGCTACGTGGATGATTAAATCCTATAACAACAATGATATAGTTACATGTGTAATACAAATATTTGTAAAATATATTTTGCACTAACCTTTACACAGTACCATCGATTTAAATACTTTTGAACACAATTAGCCAAATAGAATGATACAGAAGATATATAATAAACGTAGAGAAGCATAAATCTTAGATTCACTGAGTGACTTCTAAAACTTACAGCAGTCTTCACATCTTCTAACGTTGTTGCAAATGATTCAATCAATTCGTGTGGAAGATCTGATATGAAACCAACAGTATCAATGAACAATGAATCCATTCCATTTGGTAATTTACCTTGGTGTGCAGTCGTATCCAAAGTAGCAAACAAGCGATCCTCGGGTTCCAGTCTCTCATCTTTGGAAAGGAGTTTTGTAAGCGTAGTTTTACCTGTATAATTACAAGTATGTAATGCAAAATTCCTGGACGAACCTAAAGTTATTTACTCAATAAAATTACAGATTATCAAATTATTCAAGTATATATAATTAGTTAACTACATAGCAGAAATTAGAAAAATAGACAGAAATATAGCTACTTGTAAACATCATGAGACAATAGACTAACACATCAAGACTGTAATTACTTAATGGAAATTTTTTTTAAAAATATTATGAACCTGCATTAGTATAACCAACGAGAGCAACTTGTGGAATACTTTTTCTCACTCTTTCAGCTTTGGTTTGTTCTCTTTGTTTCTTGATATGAGACAGTGCTTTCTTAATCTTTGTTTCTGCTTCGTTTAATTGACGTCGAGCTTTTTCCATATGAGTTTGGCCACTACCCATCATACCCTTTCCACCACCTCTTTGTTGATCATAATCAAAATCAGAAGACGACAAGTGCGTTCTAAATAAATACAGTTATCGATAGCAATCCAAAATCTTTTAAAATAAAATTAGTGTAAGAGTGTATATGATCTTAACTTCCATTCTACCGTCTACAGTCTAATATAGCTATTTATTCTATTCAAAATGTCCAAACGGGATAGGGCTTCATTTTTGGGTTCACTTTGGTAGTACAATTAAAAAATTAATGAAGTGTTAAAACTTATACACATAATTCACCGCATTTAACACAATTTATTAAAAAAATTCGCCTACATATATATATAATTCAATGAAGTTTCATGTAGAATAACAGACTCGATTAAACGCACTCCTTGATTAAGCTTTCCTTGAATTAGTGTCTCCTTCTCCAGCAAAATAAGTTATAAGCATTGGATAAGCGCAAAAAAATGAAAGAAATTATATACATGAATGCACAGACCTAAGGTAATGTACCTCTGCAAGTTGGACTTGCAGCTTTGCCTCTTTCGTTGATGCTCTTTCTTTAAACAATTCCAATACAACACGATATCTATCAAACACTTTACAACCCCAAGCAGCTTCCATTTCCTTGATTTGCTTTTGTGAAAGTTTGCCAGTGTTTAGAAAGACCATGGTAACGTTGTGTTCATTAATTATTGCTCTGATTGTTTTCGTTAACTCGATGACTTTCCCCGAACCGAAGAATAGCTTTGGATTGTGATGGTGAACGGATTCAATACAGCTATCATAAACATCCCAACTTTGAATACTTTCTACTAAAGCTTCGGCTTCGGCTAGTCGACTGTCACAAAGCTGTGTGACAAAGCGGGCCTTACCCCATTTGAAATTGGGCTGTATAATGAATACGGTTTCCTTTTTGTGGATCGGTTTCACTTTCAAATCATGAAGAAGTTGGGAACGATCATCTATCAAATCATCCTCGTTGATATTCGATGAAATTGGTTTAAAAAGTAATGGTTCCTCACTTTGGATGTTGGGGTGTCCTTGGTGTCTTTTGACAGCGCTGAATACAAATGGAGCTTCTCGTTTCAGAAAGGATAAATCTTCAGATAGCTTTTTGTATCTGTGCTTCTTATTGCAATATGCTGTTGTTGATAAAAATTTGTGTTCATGACATCGTAATAACTTTATTCCATGATTTGAAAATAAATTAGAAAATTGCCATCGTATTTTTATAAGATACATATTCTTATTACTTACATTTCAACTAGATTTCAATTATATACATTATATTGTACAGTAAATAACTTGAAAGCTGAATTAACATTTACAGAAAAACTACTTGAAAAGGTAAAAATATCAATAAACAGCAACAAGATGAAATTTAAGACAATGATTAAATTGTGTACGATACTCAAATAAGCAAAACATGACCTTTGATTTGGTCTAATTGGGTTATGAGAAAGAAAATTTGCTAATTTGTTCAAAAACAAGAACTTCAGCTTACTTGCAATTAAATAATGTAATGATTTTATATTATTAATTTTTTTTGATGATTCATTTTGCTTAGAGTAAAACGAGTTTTTGTATTTAGAAATTTAATATAAGACTATATTAGATTATTAAATTATTACGGCATGATTATTGCTTACTTGTTTTACTGAAAATAACAATAACAGCAATATACAGTATATATAATATAAAATAAATATAATTCGTAACGATCTCAAAAGGTTTCTGTTGACATTAGTGATGAAATATGAAATAAATACATGATATAAACACAAAGCAAGTTTGTTCATAAAGAAAACTTTCTTCAAAATAATATATATAAAATATAACTAAAAATGATGTTTCATATCCGTAAAAGTAAGAATAACGGAAAAAATTAAATCTTATCTAGAAAACATAAGAGCTTGATAAACAAATGATATAGATAAAAGGAACAAATAATGGGACAATCTCAGGGATGACTGGGGATGGTACAAGAAGAGTGAGGTGTTCTGTGTTTAGCAAGTTATAATACAGTGTTTAAGACAGGTTTGTTCGAAAAATGAAAAGTGTCTATATATTTTAAAACAAATATAACTTTTTAAAGATAAATAAAAGGGGTTGTTCTTAGACATTTTAGGCAGATAAGCATCCAAATAATAATAATAATAATAATAATAATAATAATAATAATAATAATAATAATAATAATAATAATAATAAT
>JAUEKX010376245.1:0-18332 GCA_031834005.1 Dendronotus venustus
ATATATATATATATATATATATATATATATTTGATAAAAAATTGCAGTTCGCTATTTTATTTTAGTCAAAGAAACGTGGATTGAGCTTGGATGAGAAGAGACAAAGAATGCTAGAAATATTTCATGAAAGGGTACGATTATACTTTTTTCCTATTTCTCAACAATAAATCATAATTTGATTGTTACACAATGAATTTCTAATTCTATATGAAAAGTACATATTTCAAAAGATTGTTTATGTGAGCATAAATATATATATATGTATCTAATGATAATTAGAGTGATTTTTTAATAAAAGAATTCTTCTTCTTGATTTTAATTTTAAAATTCACATTAGGTGGTTCTTTCTTAAACTTTTTTTTTTGCAGAAAAGCTTTTTCCAGTTGAAAGAAATTGAGAAGATTGCACCAAAAGAGAAAGGCATTAGTAAGTTTTGTTTCTTATATTTCTGTATGCATATGCATACATGTAGAAATCAATATGGTCAACCATATGTATATATACCTCAAAAATGTGTTTACAGGATGTATGAATTTTACAGGGTCAACGTCTTTAATTTTGTGATTAACATGATATTATCTAATACTCAATGATACAGCACCAATGTCTGTCAAGGAAGTCCTACAAACTTTGGTTGACGATAATTTGGTAGACTCTGAACGTATTGGGACATCTAATTACTTCTGGTCATATCCTAGTAAAGTCATCAATACAGTAGGTTTTTTTTATTTCATTTCTTTCTCTGAATTCGGTTGAAGTTGTTGAATTTGAAGTTGTTGTTTCTATATTACAGTATGTTATGTCTCTATGCAAATAAATAATCTTTTATTAATAAATTTCTAACTGCATATTAAATGATATCTTATGAACATAAAGTTCTTTCTTAAGACACATTTTAACTTCCATCACTTAATTCATGATATATACATGTTTTTTTCTAAGCAATTCACAGGGCTCCCATCCCTCCTGTATTTCCTGTTTTTCCTGTATTTTGATAAAATGCCCTATTTTCCTGTTTTTTCCCTGTATTTTAAGCAAATGTGAATTGTAAATCCTGTATTTTTAAATTTTTTATAAGATGTTGTCCTTTGTTAAAAAGTAACTTGTAGAACTTCTTAAATGTTCTTGTTCTTGTTACTTAGATTATCGTTAGTATTGCTTCAGGGGCATAGAATTGGTTAAGTTAAGCTAATTTTAGCACACATCGGCACATATAGTATGTTCTTAGAGGGAACTATTACATTCTTTGCAAGAATCGTTAAATATTTTTCTGCCTTTTTGTTACTTTTCCTGTTTTTTTGGCAATTTTTTTCCTGTATTTTGATAGATTTTTGTCCTGTATTCCTGTTTTATTTTGCAAATTTTGGAATGGGAGACCTGAATTCAATAATTGTCTTTTGTGTTATGTATTTACCAATGTGTACAAGAAATTAGATATCAAATACTCTTTAAACCTCTTTTTTTTTATAACTAGTTAGAATACAGATTTAATGATGCTTGCTTAACCCTTTCATGGCTTACATGTAATTATCTACAATTTTAGAGTTTACGGTGTGATTCACATGTAGGTCATTGGTAATTAAAAGGTGAAATTTGAGGCTTGGAGACTGCTAGCAGTTGCTTAATTTTTCGCAAATTTTCAGTGACTCAGTTTGTTAAAATATGTGTACAAAATGTTTGGTTTAAAAGTAAGTGTATCTTCATTACCCCCAACAGTAATTATTTTTCTAAAGTGTTGAAATAGCTTTCTTTCTATCTTAAGAAAAGAAGAAAAGTTGAAACATTGAAAGAACAAGTAAATCATTCAAAACAAAAGATATGTGAAAATGATAAGAAACTGTTACAAGTGAAGGCTGGCAAGGAAGAATCAGTAGGAATTTGTTTTATCGTTTGTTTTACCTACATATTGGTGATGTTATGGTATTTCAGAATCTCATTTCAATTCAATTCTCCATAGTTCGAAAACATCTCTAGTTCTCACCCAGTAGGATTTCATATGTGTATTCAGAAATCTTCAGTAGGTTAAATCTTACAGAAGACTACTTCTTAACTGTCACGTAAGTCCTCAATTGGTTTAGAAAAAGAGGAAGAGGAGCTTTGTTTCCAAAATATAATTATTGAAAGTACTGTTTAAGATCTCCTTATTTTTATTCCAGAGTAATCGTGATGAACTCTTGACAAGATTTGCCGAGTTGAAAGAGGAGAACGCAAAGTTGTCTGGTACACTTGAACAATACAAAGAATGTGATCCTGAAATGATAGAAAATATAAAGAAACAAGGAATTACCGCCTTGGAAGCTGCAAATAGATGGACTGATAATCTGTTTGCAGTGAGATCTTGGTGCACCAAAAAGTTTGGGCTCAACCCAAAGGACATTGATAAGCAGTTTGGCATTCCAGAAAATTTTGATTACATTGAAGAATGATCTCGAACACAATTCTTTTAGTGAATCCTTTGGATAATGTGGTTGCCTATTGATGGTACTAATCAAATCAGAAATCTGTGATTTCTCTGTTGGTATCTATAGATTTTTATATTTTTATTTTTTTACTTGTCTACTAATTGAGTACTAAATTTTGGTTAAGACAATTCATTAGAACTTTTAAGGAACATGTTATTATATGAATACTTGTACATAAACTTATTTAATATTGTATATCTTTTCATGTTAGGTTATAAATATTGTTTTGAAATGCGTTGAAATTCGCTAGAGAAAAATATTATATTATTAGTGCATAAAATTTATATTAGTCGAAAAATCTTCGGAATAATATCCTCATCCTTTGGAGTGTGTCAAAAAATAATGTTCAGTTTGTTCGTTTGGCCTACGTACATGGGCCTTTGTTTTATTACAAATTTTTTATAAATCCTTTTTTTCCTACACTCTTGTACTTTCCTACGTGTTTGTATTGCAGGTACACATTTACAGAATTTACACTTTGCTGCTAAAGATAGGAGGAAATCTATACATTAGCTAAAAAAATCTGTACTACATTAAACAAGATTTTGACGTTCTCATTTTCTTTTTCAGAAAGAACCACTAAAATAGGAATAGACCATATTACTCCCACTTCGAAGATGAGTTCTGACCGTCTTAAGCAGATGAAGGAGCGATCTAAGCTTAGACGTCAGCTGTTGGCGCAGCAGCTGGGTGTGAAAGATGAGAGTGATTTCAGCTCTATTCTTGGTAAGCAAGAGGAAGTTAAAACGACGTCAGTACCTTTTATTGGAAATGTAGATGGTGATGAATCTACAACCTCAAGCACGAGTAGTGTCGGAACTGGTGTAGATAAGAAAGGAAAACTTCCTGGTAAGGCCACGGATTCAGTGGATATATTTTTCTGATTAGAAATTTCTATTTAATGGTTTATTTTGAGAGCAAATTTCCCAAACGAAGGGATGATTGTTTTCAATCTTTCAAAAACAAACGAGTCTATACACTATATGTTTGTGTTTTTACATAATATACATCAAGAGTTCGGGAAAATACTTTGAAATACAAGTAGTATCAATTTTTAAGCGGTTTTTTTTTATCTTGATAATAGGGATTTCTCCTCGTAACCTGTAACTGCAAACCATGAAACGATACCGTTACTGGATTTCCCCTTACAACCCGTGATTACATAACAGTTTTTTTCTTTAATAATGTGTAATACTTTAATAAAAAAATGAATACACCAAATAAATTACGTCTGTATTCTAGTTTAACAGCAAACGTCTAGTTTGTAAATATTTTTTCTTCGTCAATGCATCAATTTATTATTACCACTAAAATATAATGAAGCACATAAAAAAAAAAGAGAGATTATTTATCTGGTCCAGATCTGTTGTTTAACCAAAAGATTGTAGTGTAAATACAGCTTAATAAAAATATTTGCTAGTTTAACTAGCTTTCTTTTTTGATGAACGTTTTTTTTTTTCTATAGTAATTAGATCTAGTCTACAAATATTATGAAACTATGCCATTAAGTGATTTAAGGTTGGAAATTTCCCTATCCGTAAGTATGTAATATAAAACTGCGCCTACCAGGGATTTTCCCTTACAACCTGCCGCCACCGTTATAACAACGCGCGATATCCGTACCATCCGTATCCAGAAGACTGTGACGAAACCACAAGTAAATAAAAAGGAAGAACTGTTTTGATTCCACTCAAACAAAGAGGCTTTTATTAATGGAGGTAATGGAAACTTACGGATGTACACGGTGTCGTTCCTTCATCTATCATGAATATATTTAAAAAAATGAAAGATATTCGCAATAGTGAATGGCTTACCTCTAGAGAAACTCGAACCAAATACACATATCATTAAGAATAATGGAAGTCACAAATCTCTCCAACGAACCGTCGACACACATATGTCATCAAGATTATTAGAAGTCACAAATCTCTTCAACGAAACTCGAGCCATATAGAATATCATCAAAATGAATTTGACGAATGTCACCGTGTTACAAAAATAATAACACTGTTAAACTAAACGAGATAAATAGGGCTCGTGAGCATCCTTCATGGTATCCATAAATAAATGATGGAATAACAAATGGCAACTCGCCCTTGATAACTTAAAAATCGCCATAAAAGGATTCTCGCGAATCTTATTGTTTGAGTTTTTACGATCGAATCGAAAGAAATTATGTCTTCCAAAAGCTGCAAACAATTCTGGTGAAGTTTAATAAATAAGTACATTTTTTCTCTCTTTTCTAGGGAAACCTGCTGGTGCACCTAAAGTCTTGATGTCTGATGGCCAAAAGGTTTTTAAGAAGGCGAAGATAGAAGGATCAGATGACGTGACAGAAGAAGAAGGCGAGTCCGTATACACAGACTCAAAAACATTCTTGAAGGGAACACACAGCTTAAACCCGCACAACGATTACTGCCAGCATTTTGTTGACACAGGCCACCGGCCTCATAACTTCATCCGGGATACCGGAATAACGGATCGGTTCGAGGAGTATCCAAAATTGAAAGAGCTGATCCGGTTAAAGGATGAAATCATTGCGAAACGCGCAACACCACCCATGTGAGATTTTCATTTAAGTTTTTTGATTTTTCTTTGATTAAATTCATCATCCAATGGTCATAGCTAATTTTAGATGATAGTTGTATTAATCTTATTATATAATGTAAGTTGGTCTGTCATATGTATGTGTGTGTGTTTGTTAATTCCCAAACGTACCATAATGAAATGAGGTATGTTGAGGCGACACCAGCCTTGCTGGATAATATGCAACATAACGAGACGTGTTGTATAAATATATTACAATATGTATAAATTCTCAAAAGTAAAAGTTTTATTAACTCAGAAAAGTTTCGAGTATTATCACTTATCACCTATTATCAATAAAAGTAACCAATCGCTCTATTCTTCTTTTTTTTTTACATATTCTATTGTTTTTTATAGGTACTTGCAATGTGATTTAGACACTTTTGATTTGGGTGAGCTCGGTTACCAGTTTGATGTTTGTTTGATTGATCCACCTTTAGAAGAATATCAGAGACGTTGTCCGGGTCTCATGTTTAACTGGCAACCATGGAGATGGGATGAAATTGTCAGATTGAATATCGGCCAGGTAGGCGAAGGTATTTCCGGGCGTTTTGCTCAACTTCATGAAATTATTCCTTTTATTTCAATTCACTTTGCTTTCATTTATGTAGGTGGTGGCGCAACGTGGTTTCTGTTTTTTATGGTGTGGCTCAGCAGAAGGATTGGATGAAGGGCGAAAGTGTTTGAAAGCATGGGGTATGTTTTCTTCACTTTGCAAAGCATAACAGAACTAAAAGTATTATTATGAGTCATTTATTATGCAAAAACAAAAACTGTGGTAAGGGATCTCTTATTCGTACTAATTTTTGAAAAATGAAAAAAATGAAAAATGCGCAAATATCAGTATAGTTGTTACGCGCAAGAGGTATGAGCGATAATTTTTTTTGGATCAGAATTCATAAATAAAGCTTTTCTTATAAAAAGATTTAATTCTTATAAAAAGATGTAATTCTTGTTGCACAAAAATTACTACCAATAAAGTATTATGTGTCATTCCACTTAGCGTAGTCTTTCTTCTATGAGGTCACAGGTTAACATATTGTTTACTAAATCGATAATTCTTACAGGTTTTCGACGGTGCGAAGATATATGCTGGATCAAAACAAATAAACGTAACCCTGGCAACACCAAGTACATGGAACCTGACTCCGTGATGCAGCACACGAAGGAGCACTGTCTGATGGGTATCAAGGGGACCGTGAGACGAAGCACAGACGGTGATTTCATTCACGCGAATGTCGACCTTGACATCATTATCAGTGAGGAGGAGGAATACGGTTGCAACAACAAGCCAGAGGAGATTTTCAAAATCATTGAACATTTCTGTTTAGGCCGGAGGCGACTCCATGTTTTTGGTAACGACCACACCCTTCGCCCCGGGTGGGTGACAATCGGTCCAGACCTCACGAGCTCCAACTACTCAGCGGAGCAATATCACTCATGCTTCACCCAAGGACCGGACGATTATCTAGTGGGAAGTACGGACACCATCGAACAGTTGCGCCCTAAATCACCTCCCGGTAATAAGAACAATAAGGGTGCTGCTGGTCGTGGACGTGGTAGAGGACGAGGGCGTGGAAACGATAGAGACGGAGATAATAATTCTGGACGTGGTGATGGTGGACAGAGGGGCGGTTTCGGGTCCAGAGGTTACAATAAACGTCCTGGTGGTTTTTAGTTTTCTTTTATGTAAAAATGTTGCAAATTTCTTAGACGAGAAAATCTTTACAAAAAAAATTTGAGATTTTTACAGTCCTTTATTGGATGCTTTTCCTAAGACTTCTCTAAAGCATATGACAGATATTCAGTGAATTCATTTGCAGCAATGAATGTTTTTTTTTAAATAAAAAGTAAAGACCCTGTTAGGCGGTAACATATAACAGATTCAGAAAACTCAAAAAGAAAAAATATAGTGTAAGCAGTACGAACTGTTTTGAATAATTCTTGAACTCTCGTTAAACCTTTCATAACCTCGATAATTTCTCGATAGTCTCTTGGAGGTTCCAGTGGGTGTACTGTATATATTTTTAGACCTCGAATAAAATAAAATCGATTTGACACTGTTCTTCATTAGCAGATAATTGAGAAAATTAAGGGAAGAAATCCGGAGGGGAATTTTGTGATAGAAGATTATTCTGACTTTAGATTTTTATTGACATATATTTGAATATTTATAAAGAATTTCTCGAAACACATCCCGTTGCTTTTATTGATAACCTTAGCATCTGCATTAAGCTGCATAAGCCCTGGGAACGAGGTTGTTATAATGCATTTTTAATGATCATTACTTCTACTAATTTTCTGTTTCTGTTGCTTTGTAGAATTTGGATAATATTTACAGATTCCTTTTTTTCTATACTATTAATGATTTAAATTTTGAATTAATGTACAAAAGCATATCAATTATTATTAACACACGAGTAATAAAGAAAAGAAAAAAAAAATACTATAAATATATAAGATGAATTATGTTGAAAAACTGCTTTAAGCTTGGTTTACACTATGGGCTATCCATGTACGTATGCGACATGGCAAAAATTTAAAGTTAAGACCATTTTCCATTCGCGGAAAATTATAGGCGGACTGAATTTTTTTTTTCACTTTCAGGCGAAAAAACCTTGCTCGCCTTAAATTGTCTGCGAATAGATAACGGACTTTAAGCTCGACAATGTAGTCCACTGATGTTCAAAGTACTCAAAAAAAAATTTTGACCATCGAGTTATATTAATCTTCCACAAAAAGAAAAAAGAGTTAGTTACAAACAAAAGTTGAAAAATATACTAATCAATTTCTTTCTACCATTCCCTGAAATATATATAAATACCCTATAATAAAACTGTTTCATTCGCTTGTCTCCTTAACTCCAAATGCAAAAGGTATTTTTGAATTAGACTTTAAGTCTTGTATTATAAATCATAGCAAATATCTAATTCTAGATCATTATTTATTCATCTTAGCCATCCAAAACGGTGTGGGCAAGTGCAGATTTCTATCTACTCGTCTTTCAAACCAGCAATCGCCAAAGCGTCCGCGCGTGCTTTCTCTTCGTCATATTCTTCATCGTGTTCTTCTTCTTGAGCCATCTTCAAAGCTTCTAAGCGAATCTTCTCCTCTTCTTCTTCGAATTCTTGATCTCGTTGCGCTTCCATTTCTTTCTTCTTAATCTCGCGCTGTCGCTCCCATTCTTCATCCGATTCAATTTCACTCGGTGTTCGGTTATCGACGATTGTTGCTTCTGGCTTTTCATTTTCATTGTCGGCAGCAGCACTGATCTCGGCGAGTTTTTGCTTTCGTTTTACCTCTTGCTGTTGCTCCCATTCTTCGTCCGACTCAATTTCGCTTAATGTTCGGTCATCCACTTTGGGTTGTTTTGGTTCTTCTTCAGCAGGAGCTTCTGGTTTTGTTTGTGACTCTGGCTCAGTTTGTGGTTCTGGTTCTGGATTTTGTTCTTCTTGTTCGGATCTTTCCTCTTCTTTCACTTGGCCATCTTCTAATATTTCATCCAATTCCATTTTGCTTGGTGTTTCGTGAAGATCTTCGTTGTCGTGAACATCGGCGACAATTATCGGCTTTTTGTCGTCAACTACACTTTCAACTTCGGCGGCTGCCATTTCTGCTTCATGTTGTTTTCGACTTTCTTCTCGTTGTCTGTCCCACTCTTCTTCAGACTCGATTTCACTTTGCGTCAAACCGTAACTTTTCTTCTCAACAATCGTCGACGTCGCCACGACAGAAGTCACGTCGCCGCCATCATCTGACAAATCGTACGTCGTTGGTTTTTTTCTTGTTATAATGGGTTCGTCGTCATTCGAAAGATCGTACGTCTTTGTGGCATATCGCTGCGGTTCTTTTGACAGATAACCAATACTACTGCCGGCGTCAGAGCTAGCAGCCGATTTACTCTCAGCCAGTTTGAAATCTTTGGCGATTCTCTCTTGTCGTTTGAGTAGCAGTTGAGTCTCTTCTCTCATATCTTTGATGATGTCAATGATACTTCGGAAGTCTTGGGAGGTCTTCGTGTGTTTCTTATTAACACGCTCCAACGTCTCGAACATGTCCGTGGTGCGTTTACCGAGTTGATTGAATGTCGATTCAACTGCTTCTAACATATCGCTCGTTTCCTCTTTTTCAATCTTATTCAAATGGTCTTCGATTTGTGAACTCGAAATTCGTCTAGAGAGAAAGAGAGAGAATATTTTGGCGAATGTAGAGCGATAATGATACAGTGTCAGTGGAACCCTAGATAAAAAGAACTTCCTTTCCGCCATTCTGACAATCAAAAAAATTAGAATATTTAATAAGAGAATATTCAATAATTACGTCACGCTATGAGGATGGGTGGGTCTCGTAGTTTTTCGAAACGTGGTAAATACTATGCAGTTAAAACTTTAAAAAAAAAGCGTGTATTACAAATCGCTTTCGTTTCTTATATAAATATATAAAACAGTGGTAAGAGCTAAAACATTTTGCATAGGACGTTGTAACGCTGTAACGTTGTCCCGTTTACTTAATTCGTGGTTTCTAAACTATTTTCCACCGCCTTGCGCGGTGTTTTGGATAGAATATAGACGTTCGTCTATGGATAGAATGAATAGCAAAGCTACTCATTGACACAAAAATATAATACAATCCTAATCATTGGAAGCATATTTCTATTATGTTAACAAATCTTGTTTACATTATATATTAGGAATGATCTTTTTATTATGTGATTTTGATTTTGATGAACAACAGGCACAATATTAGTTGAGTGTATAGCGGGAATCTTCAAGCCTCAAGGCTTCTTGTTTAAGTTGTTATCGTTACGTTTAACTAACATGTATGAAATATTCCCAGCAATTCCCACTTTCCCTATAAATCGCGATGTTGTTGTATCGAATCTTAGGCTTTTTTTAACCAGTCTAACTTGCAAATAAAAACATTCCAATACGGCTCACTGACTAATTTCCCATTTGCACGCGAAAACTTAATTTCACCTGCTTGCACGGTTTTTAAACTGATCCAGACTATTGAATCTTGAACTATATAGCAATTTTAGAACTATAAGGAGGAACTGAAAGTAGGAGTCTAATCTTCATGTTTTTGCAAAGTTAACTTGTGACAAGCCATATAGAAGCCCTGGGATCGATTATCCAAAACTCTTCAGCTATCATGATACTTTGTCTCTCTTTTTCTTAAACAAGGTTGAAACAACCTCCAAATCCGAGATCCATCTCTCATCTCCATTTATCCATTTATCCATTAAACATCTTCAATTTATGGAAGGAACGACTGAATTGAGATTATTATTATAACCCTGTTAACCTCATAAAATTACACTCGTAATCAAACCAACCTGGTTTCCACTTTAAAAAAATGTTTTCATTGAAAGATTTTTTTACGAATCATAAAACTTGTGAATCATGAGGCTCCATTTTACAATAAAAAAGTCAATAGTTTATTTATCATCTTAGGGTCATGATATCTAAAATTTTAGCCTAATTTTTAAATACCAAAATGCTGTGTTTACCTGATTATTTAGGCCAAAAGATAAATTGATGGCAGTTCAACATGTTTAACAGCTTTGTCCAATGATCAATTTCGTTCGAAAAAGATGTTATTTTTACTTGAATGTACTACCACTTTTCAATGGTATTTTAAAACGATGTGTAGTTCTACCTAAACTGAACTCAATATACTCATATACCATAGCGAGAGAGTAAGAATACAGAAACCACTCTGTTCCTTCATATTGTCTAATCTCTACTAATAAGATGAAAATGCTTAATTAATTAACTTATCACTCAATGTGTCTTATTATTACCAAGTTGGCCGACAAAAAAGTTCATTCAACATTTTCTCAAAGAAAACAGGCTTTTCTAATATATCAGTAGTACTTTCTGATAAGATTTGAATGGCTTGCATGTATGTAGAATTACACACATACAATTTATTACATAAATACATTTTCTCTACTTCCAACTTTCTTTTGTCTGGAAGACTTTTTTTTTGTTTATCAGAAAAACAATAGAACACAGAACGAAAATATTGTATTGCTGACATTGCAGAAATAAAAACTAGGTACTATCCCAAAGAAATCCTTAAATCAAAGAAGATAACAAAATCAAAGGATTGACCTTTGCCACCAATACGTTAGAGGCTGACCAAGAGGGTTCACAGACACATCAGTAGGAGAGCAAAAATGGAAATTATCTCAAGATAAACACTACCAAAAATACTCTTTTCGAGCTCCTTCGCAGTGATTGCAATAAAGTAATTTACTTATTTCCAACCTTTTAATTGAGAGCACTAATTCAAATTCATTTAAAATCAATAAAATTAAAATCAATTTCAAATTAAAGAAAATTACAATATGTACCATGAGAAGTTTGTAGTAAAAAAATGAAGTTTTTTACAAAAAAGTCTTCTCTAAAATCATATTTACGTAGTACATCCATCTAACCTAGTACAGTTGAAACACCAAAAAAGCGTTTGAAAGACTTTCGAGATCACCGGAGATTTTACACAAATGAAACTAAAGGCGGATAAAAATACCTATGACTTTCATTTAGATCATATCTTACTGAAAATTAAGAAAGAAGATTAGAATTCGTTTGACTGAACAATTCGTGCTCGTGAAATCGGATTTGTTTGTGACAAACACAGTTAAATCTCTGGATAGAATGCATCGTTTTTATTAATTAATACGCTTAATATGTCTGCGTAGAAAAAAAAAGTTGGATCGCTTTACAACAAAATTTTCAAGAACATACACACATAATAAATGCCCGATCAATTCCAGGTTATTTTTGAAGTTGTCGTTATTCAAAACTTTTCGAAATTTCGATGACGCAACACAGTTAAGCTTTGGACAGTCTCAATTCATGAAAACAAAAGTAATGTAATGAAATTTAACTGTAGCAGTTACAACATTGAAAAGGAACAAAGAGAAATTAATTATTTGGTAAACTAGATTTGACATCCTAAATTCTGATTGATACGTAATTACAATTAAAAAGTAATTAAAAACACAGCAGTTGTTATGTGTACGATACATTTTATATTTATCAGTCTACGCCTGGAAGAAGAGAATTTTTCAGATTCTTTAACTACTCCATTAATTCGAAGTTTCATGGTCGGCCTCCGAATTTTTAGATATCGAACCTACGCTCTGGCACCTTGAACATCTCAACTGATTATAGCCAGTGGCGCATTTAGAGGGTCGGTCCAATGAATGTGTTTGCCGACCCTCTAGGTCCACTCTGTCATAGTATTCTCTTTTTCGCAAATTTTGTTCTCGAGCAAACTTCAAAAGTTCATTGAGAGAGTTCATTGGTGTTTTTTTTCTCCAGTAAAGTTATGGGAACTTGATTCTGTTGTGAAAGATAAAGTAAAGAAAATTAGACAACTCTTTCGAAATTCCACTGAAATGGCTTTCAAAAAGGCATAATATCTCCTGCTGACCAATCAAAAGGTCTTTCCAAAGCATATAATTTGTACATACTGATGATTGACTTCCAACTGACTGGTAACTGGTAATCAATGTGCGACAATATATAACTATATGATTTTTCTGCAACGTTTAACTTAACCGCGGTTTACATCAAAAACAATCAAAATCTAGAAGAAAACAAAGTTTTGTTTTTTTAACAACTCTAGTTTATAACAAGGACGTCTAGTTTTACATGAAAGTGCTAAATTTTGTCAAATTGGTACACAAGAGTCACTTTTTAGAAGGATTGATCGTTTTTCAAAGTACATACGCTGTTTGTTTTTTTGTTTTTTTTTTTGTTGCTATATTTCATAAAGCATTTAAATTTTCGAATTATAACTTTGATCGGGGAAATTAGATGAAAGTTTATTCTAAAGTGTCCGTGTTTGTTCGAATGTGAAGAGAAAGAGTATACTGTATTACAGTGCAAACTCAAACAAACCTTAGATCTCAAATGCCTCTTTATCAATAAATGACATAAAAGGGTTTTTTGATACACCGTATATATGTTTTACAATAAATTATGTAAAAGACGAGAAGAGTAATACCTTCGATCACTTGAATAGATACTTAGGAATTCTTCATCGTGGCTGTCCGACAGAATAGGATGGTCCGCGTCAGAATCACCCCCAAACACGTGATCACTGTCCGAACCCATCAGATTGATGAATTCAAACGAGGAAGTCCGATCGGTGAGTGGCGACACATCTGTCAACGACATATGCGACGATGTGAAACTATGTGACGAGTCTCTCACGCTGTTCGAAGTCGTTCGTAAGTTGTGACTGTCTTTACTGCTTCGAGTTGGCTGGAACAGAGTATCTGCATCGTAGTCATCTATTGTTAAAGAAACTTTCTTTCGGTTTGTTTTGGTTTGGTGGCTAGGGTGGCGTGTGGTGTTACTTTCATCTGTCATATTTATCACCTTTTCGTATTAGCTTGTGTGAGTTCAATGGGTTTGATAAGAGCGGTCCTTATGAAGCTTCTATAGTTTTGGATCCAAGGAGAAGAATATCGTTCAATTCCCAGCTCCTCTGAAACAATTCGTGTAGAAAATCGTATATTTTTTATTTTTGTTTTTGTTGTTGAATGTTGAACAGGCAAACTGTTCTCGATGTTTACTTCAAATTTCGTCAAAACGAAAACAACAAACACCAAAGACAAAAAAATACACACTTATATATATATATATATATGAAGTTACAAAAATATATATAATGACAGGATGAAAAAAAAAGCAAATTATAATTACTGTCAAAAGATAAACAACCATGACAATTATACAAAAAAATAACGAATAAATAACATAACAATTAAATAACAAAAACAAATAGCATATAAACACTATATGTAAAATAATTAAAAGGGTAATCTTTGTTAATACCCCTTAGCGATTATTGTCCACCCTAAAGACAACATCTTATAAATGCTCTTTCCTTAAACGTGTCATACAGATGTTCTGAAAAATGCAACTATATGAAAGATTGTTATAGTGAGATTAAACATACACAGATCTTGCAATACTAGGTCAAAATACATAATAACCTTAAATTCATCGTTAAAACTGCTGTGTTTACACGATCTTTATACTCGTAGAAAAAGGCTTTTTAAGTTCATACTGCCGTACTTTTTGCAAAATATGACAATTTTTACGAAAGAAGTAGAACTATTTTGGTATTAAAATAACGTTAAAGCTATATTTCAGTATTACAATATTACCCTTACCCTTATGACAAAAACAAACAAAATAATTTTTACAACATTAACGCATGTTAATCCACTCAAGGATTAGATTTTTTAAAATAAATTCTTCATTTTCTCGGAATTATGAAAATGTTACTTTCCTTTTACAACAGTACGGCAGCATAATATAATTCCTTTTTATTATTCTCATTATTGGATTTATAAGTGTTTTTGGTACAAGAATTGTTCAATGGGTTAGGTTCACGTTTTTTTATATAAAAATTTCAGCTGAAATTGGTTGTGCATGTTGTTTTAGCTTATTTTCGGCCTCAAAAGTTCTTTTTAAAGGGTTCTTGCACAAAAGTTACAAGTGCCTGTATTTGGGTAAAAGCGCTGCTTCTTGCTGTTGTGTGTAAAAAAAAAACGGAAAAAAAGATGTTCTAAAATCAAATTTGATATTTACAAAATACTATTTATTAAATTTTTTTTTAATTTTAATTTCTAAAATTCGTTCTTACTAAATGATAAAGGAATTTAGGCTGGACATGTTCTTAACCTTTGACAAAATCTCGGCCTCAAGGTTAATTACAAACTAGGTTCTTATAAAACGTGTATATGTTTTTTGTCTTTTTTAAGAGAAACATTTTTAAAGACGCTGAAAGCAGTCAAAAAACGAGCACTCTTAAATAGGGAAATATCAAAGTTATATAATAGCTATATCTTGTATCTATAAATTTCCAAGGATAGCAACCATAACAATAACAATAAAAACAATAACTAAATTTGAAGGAAGCTAATGATATTTATTTACAAATTTTTCTTATGCTGGTAAAAATATACACCAAACTAAATAATTTTTAAAAAATTCTTCCCGAATAGAAGAAAAAGTTCTACATTCACTTCGAAGGAAACAATTCCGATACATTCCCCAAGAGGCGGTTCTCGAGTCTGCAAACACACAACTTGTAGAACAAAAGGAATACAATATTATCATTTGAGAAACACTGCAAGATAATTCCTTTTCACTCTTCGTCTCAGATGTTACAGATCTTCTAGATCCTCACATATTCCCAATCACTTACCTTCCCTGGTAAATTCCACGTGGAAAGCCACGTGTAAGAGCTATTTTCCGAGGGTTGTTCCCTGGACTCCAATAAAAGGTGGACATAATGCTCTACACAAAATGTTCCTATTGACATTTCACTATAAATTCAAATGTCAACGACGAGACTGACAAGATGGTTCATCAAATCTAAAATCCATTGGAAATACACGATTGATGGTGAAGTTAGTAATTGTCCATTTCATTATATTTGAAGAGAGTAAGGAGCTGTGTTTGCCAAACGTCGCATACGCCTAAAAAAGCAAAGAAAATATTTCTAACGATCTTACTAGGTATATAGACTTAAAATGCAAAACCAAAACCTAAATTGGCCGAGGATCTCTCTAATTTAACAAAATCTGCAAAATTATGAGATACCAAAACAAACTCCCTAGAACAGTATGGTAGCAGGCATTATATATTTCAAAATAGTAAAACTTTCGTAAATGTTCCCCCGTTCCTAACCCAGTCAATATAGAACGTGGCCTGTTGTTATAACTCCAATTGAGCATTCCGCGGATGCATTCGATAGGACTTACTAAAAAAAAAAGATTCCACTTACAAGGTTTTGCTTACCGCGCGTCATTGTATTATTTTAGAGAAAATACTTCACTGTTCCAGAAATGTTGAGATACATTTTAAGAATTTTTTTATTTAATTTTAAAGCGAGGAAATTTCGTACTTAACTTGCGAATTTCTTTTTTAAAAATAATAGGTGATGAGGTGACACAGGATGAGGTGATTTGGGGAATTTAATTTCCTGTGAATGAACAGATAAAAAAAAACTCAGTGAAGAGCTAGAGAAAATTAAAAGAGAATAGAAATAACAAACCTAGTGTTACGATCCTGATCTCTCAACTTCTTTTCCATCTCAGCGTCCGTGAGCGTCTCCAAGTAGGGACACCATTTATCAATATCCATTCCAGTGCGAAGTGCCATCTCCACAGTTGGCAACGGGTGCTCACTAAATGCATACGTCTTACGATTCCAGTTGAGTTGGCCGCGCACACTGTAAGCAATCGCCGTGACGAATTCCCCGCCCAGTCCGAGCTCAGTGCAAAGGGAGAGAGCGAATTGTTCAGGGTTGTTAAGGGGAGCCGACATGTCCCATTCAAATTGGTCTTGTAAAGACACGTTGCCGACATGCAGATTCAACTTTTAAAAGAAAAATGAAGTAAAAAAAAATTGTGATCATTTTTGACGGGCAGATTCCCAAGGGACAATATTCCTAGAAGGGTATACCACCACCATTACGAAACAAAATTTAATTCTCTCAAAAATTACAATCATCAGACCCTATATTAGGGGTCGACATGCCCGGCACTGACACTTAAATATTTTCAGTTTATATATCTTAAGGTACAAATTTTCTTGAACTTTTAATTTCGAAATTTGATATATTTTCGCGGAAATTAATAGATACTCACGAATATCAAGTGTCTCAAATTAAAGAGGATTTTGAAATATATTGAAAGTAATTTGCACAAAGAGTTTACTATCACATTGGAAAAGTTCGAACTATGGAGATTTTCAAATTAGAGAGATGTAATGTCCAGGGAAATTCAGAAAAACTACTGTTGAAACAATGGATTCTATTGTTATCAAAAGTACTTTTTGTAAATCACCATGTATATCTAGTTCATACTTTGATAATAACTCGTTGGTCTGACATCTCCGACAACGTGATTTCGGATTCTAAGCTGTGTTGTTTGATCTGCTGTTGCATCGACTGCACGATGGCTGGTACAAAGGTGATAGTTGGCAAGTCCAAATCATCACAGAGAACTTCCGCAAATGATTCAAGTGTGATCAGCTTTTCTGAAAGGAAAATGTTTTCATATTTTAGGTAATGTTTACCCTGGAAGCCTTGGAATTTGGAATCATTTTCCGTAAACGAATAGAGTTCAAATTTTTCACAAAAAAAACAAAAAACAGGTGAATTAATTTAGAGTAAGTTAATTTCACTAAAAAAAAATTAACAAATTCCATCCACTCAATTAATTTACGTACGGTAAAAAAAATTAGGTTATAGTTTTTAGGTTTCAATTTGAAACTAAACAGCCGTAAATGTTAAATATTAAATGGCAAAAAAGCAATTGAATTGCCTCTTGCTATTAACATATTAAAGAATTATCAAGTATTTCAAGAGCTAGGAATTTTCAGATATTGGGACCTAATTTTTTAGAATCCATTCAGTATATAGCATTTTGAGTGGAACAGAGTGAGCATGGCAGATCAATAATTTTGCCATGCTATATTTATGATAGCATTTTTTTGAAAGCGGAAATTGGGTGACACTCAAAAGTCAATTCATTCTATCTGACCGTCAAACAAATTACTAAAATCTGCATTAGAAATACGATTTACATTTTGTAGTGCAATTTATTATTATTATAAATGAAGTGTTCATCCTGCTTGAGATTCAGCTACAAATTATAACAACTATGAGAGTATACGTTGTTTTCGAAAATTATGAAAAAGAACAACTTTAACTTATTACCGTTCTTATTCCAAGTGAAGGTATCTCGAAGTTTCTGTCCATCCAGTTCAATATCGAGACGAATTGGAATCAAATCTTCATTTTGCTTGGCAGCTGTATGAATAGCAGCCATATCGTGATCATCATAACTATATGAATGGAAATAGCATATATTATATTCAATCTACTTTCAATAAGAGGAACTTCACAAAGCAGAACTATTTGCATGTGTCACCGTAGATGTTCTGCTCACTCAAAACTACATTGTACGCACACAGGGTAATAACTTTCTAGTACTTTCAGTGGTTTATTATTAGATAATTTTTATACAAAATAATACCGTCTCCCGAGAGCGTTATGTAATTTTGTTAAATTGTCCAACTTTTAATCCGAAATTTTAATCAAATGCAAAGACCAAACGTCAAATTTCCTTTTTAATTATAATCCGTTAAATGCCGGTCTGTTTTTGAACATTTTTTTAGAATGAATTCAATTTTCAAATGGAGATTTTGTGTTTGTCGAAATTGAACATTAACTCTCTCGCTAATA